>JAUDYJ010000003.1:34786824-34789324 GCA_030761175.1 Masticophis lateralis
TTTTTTTTTCCCTGAAAAATGTAATGAACACCATTTCAAATACCATTTTGAGGTTATCAGTCCTGGTGAGTTGCCCATCTTTCAACCACTGCCTCAATCAACATCTCTCCCAGCTTAGCAAATCATAAGTAAGCACTACTGATGAAAATCCTTCAATCATTTCTTGCAGGAAAGCGTCCTAGACCATAAGCTCCCTTTGTTGAGCACAAGATGCATTTTATAAAAGGCACATCAATTTCAGGTAGCAGAGAAAAGCACTACGAAGTTAGACGTAGGCTATTATAATTCTGTTCTTGTTTTTTGATTGGGGAGGCATGCAAGAACTGTTGTAACTATTTTTTTTAACTTAAACCACACATTCCTTGCAAAGCTCTCATTCTGCAGAATAAGAGGACTGTAGTATATCTAACAACTGAATCTTTCAAGTTCTGTTCAGGACTTCAATAATATTCAATTCTACAACATGACTGAGAGGTATCTCATTAATATACTTATTATGCATGTATATTTATTAGCAATTGAAGTTCATATACAAAATTAAAACCTATTCATGCAAAGATAAATAGACTATATGTCTACAGACCCTATTTATAAGGTAGGATGATATTTTACATAATGTGACATGATAAATAAAATTTTACTCACTTGATATGATTTGTTTCTTTAAAAAAACTTCAAAAATGTATCAGTAAAACATACAGACGTATTTTAAAGTATAGCTATATGATTGAAAGAAATAAGTGTAATTAAACGTAATTCTGACAGAAAATTATTAAATTTAAAAATGAGTATTTAAGATACATTAGAAAACTGTCATAGTGTGAATGTTAATCAGAATTAGTTTTGGTACCTGAGGTGGTTCAACTGACAGACTAATTGCTCTTTCAAAGCTTAGAGTATAATTTTATTCATTGATGAGCTCCAGATTAATTATGTTCATAGAATGCGTTTAGTGTAAAATTTCATTGAAATAAACTGATCACAAACAATAAGAAAACCCAATAATTTTCTAATTAATCAAGATAGGCATGTTTATCTTTGCATATGCCAAATCTGCACAAACAATATATGCATCCAAGCAGGCAGTGTATTCATGAATATTACTTAAAGCAAGCATTGCTCAAGTGGAAAAAAACAAATCCCCATCTAGGTGTTGAAAATCACTATTTCTTCCTGTTCAACTTGCAAGTATTAGATCAGAAGCAAATATTGATGGTGTTTTTTTTACACTTAATCTGTTCAACTGGACTGAAATGTGAATATAGTATTAAGACAATCATGTATGTATACACAAAGGCTGCTATTATACTTAATGAATTGCAAATAAATAAGGGCTACTATCATCCTATCATTAACTAATTAAACACAATATTTATGCTTGGAGCTAAAAATTAATTGTAGAAACTTGGGAATCAAGTTAGAGAGATATACTTGAACTAATAGCGGGGAATATTTGTAGCCAGTGTTGAAATGAGGGATTCCTTGGTGTTCTCTGAGCTTGGTTATTTTCTTGCAGAGGTTTCATTACCCAAACCAGGTAACATCATCAGTGCTAGTCATGTAGCACTGATGATGTTACCTAGGTTGGATAATGAAACCAAGCTAAGAGACCATCAAGGAGCCCTCATATACTTGAACTGAAATCTATGTCGTAATATTGTTCAGCAATGTATGAAGTACTCAAATGCACAAAACCTATTCAGCTGGGACTTAGAAGTAACAAATAATTGAAGACAAATACACCAAAACTTCTGCATTGTCTCATATGCACCTCAAACAGCGAGCAGTGTTTCAGCCCCAACTCTTCTTCTTGATGAATTTACAGAAACAGATTTGAAGGGCAGGGATTACATTTTACCAAACAGTCATGCAAATAACTTCAAGTTTTATCAAAGTTAACTGGAATTTATAGGCAAAATGTCCATCCATAATAGTCAGCTTTAAATAATTTCTATGCCAGTTGAACTCAAAACTTTATGATCAAAATTTTCCAAATAAGAATACAAGATTTTAGTTGATATAAAGGATTTTGCAACTTTTAAATCGTTAGAATAGTAAATATCCCTTATAATATATATCTTTTATAACTTTACTGCTTCCAGAGATACAATGCACTGTATCTTTAAGGGAATATTAGTTATTAAAATGAATATATTGCATGAAATGCCAGATAGCATATGTCCTTTTTCAAATAAATACTATCAGTATAAAGGAAGGAAACAAACATTTTTTTTAAAAAAAAATCAGACTATATTTTTTATAGATAGAAATTAATGTATGTTCACTAATCTACTAATCTATATATGTTTATCTCAATATTATAATATAAAGTGGAATACAGTATCATCCAACTAACTTTTACAGCTTAGTTTCAATTGTTTATTAATAAATGTTTCTATTTTCTTGCAAGGTTCAAAATCAACAACAACAAAAGAAAATCTTACATTAAGAGTAAGCAGTTGAATACATACCTGCTAACCTGCTTAGTGTAGTAAATTCT
>JAUDYJ010000003.1:34791824-35086824 GCA_030761175.1 Masticophis lateralis
ATTATTATTATTTTTTTAAAAAAAAAAATAATAGCAATCAACAAGCCTTTTTCTGGCATTGCTGCAGTATTAATCCAGCCAGCAGTATTTAATTACAAAGTAACTACCTTAGTCTGTAGCTTAAATTGTGGAATCAGGAAAACACTGGATAAATAACAAAGCAACATTTCTCATGTCTTTCTTTTACAGAAAGGTGCATCTGAACAGCAGTGACCCAGTAAAATTTAAACAGTAATCCTTTGTCTTATCTATGCAAAGTAGGATTAGGGTTACAATGATGACTGCTTAATCCCTTTGATTTTCCTTTGCTGTATAAATATTAATCTACAAATCAATCAAGTCCTGTATTGTAATGCACACAACATACTTTGTGAAAGGTTATGTAAATTATAGTCATTTTACAAGCTCCATCTGAAAAGAACTTCATGCTTTCCTTTTCATTCCAAAATCTGTATTGGATTTAAAAATTCAAATTTTGTACGCACAAAATGAAAGACCTGAACCCTTAAATTTTCAAAATTTGTCCATGAGAGAGATTTTCTCCTTAATAATACACTGTTCTGCTTTCATAGATGTTTAAATTACCAAATCTACTATTTTTAGATACTACCAATTACGGTAAGTAAATGTCTTTAATTTTTGTGAGAGTGTTTTTGAAAACTTAATGAACTCAAAAAGTGTAAATGTGAGGGACCAGATGTTTTCCTATAATCTTATATTTTGAAATAGGTTACTGACACATTTTATAATGTCATAAATACTGCTGTGCAGGAATAATCCTACAAAATACATTTACTGTGGAGTTTTAATTTGTTAATTCAAACCAAGGATTAGATTCAGGCAAGTTTGTTTACTTATGAGTAAAACTATTGAAAACATTGAATTTTAAATTAGTGATTATGAAGTCTTAAGTTAGTTGCTATATTTCTTCTAGAAATATGGACCTAGTTAGCAATCCTTTCAATTCTTACTTATTTAACTGTACTGCAATAGTAGGCAAACAGTAAAAACAGTAAATGAGAAAACAGAATAGATCTTCAGTTATACATAGTACAAAATGAAAGATACACTACTACTTAAGGCTGTGGAAATGCTATATTTAAGATACAGCCCATGAGTGACAGTTCCTGCAGAATACGTAGAATTGGGAGTTATTTTCAATTGGACAGGTTCCAATAAAACACATCCAGACATACAGCGTCATTTAATATGATTTCATCTTAAACATCTAGTTTGGCCATAGAATTCTTTTAAAGAGAACATAGTCATTAATATTGTTCTAGAGTAATCTGCCAAATTTTGTTTGGCTAGTGCAAACTCAGCTGGGACTTCTGTTTTTATCAAATAGGGCCTTTCATCATTTTTTTTCCAGTGGAAGTTAATTTGACTCCTCTGCATAAGTGAAGTGAGCAATTCAGTAATTAACTTTTGTGTTTTAAAATGTATAAACTTTAATTGGTTTTCATTGTAAACAAACAAATGTCAGCCACAATTATAAGCTCTTTGGTTTATTATTCCTTTACAAACAAACCTGATGTCAGACAAATTAAAATCAAGTAGCCTGCTATTTTAAGTTGAATTTTACATGATCTGCCAATCACTTGATTACTAAACTTTAATATCATTGTAGGAAAACTCTTTCAGTAAAAATAATTATAAGAATTTCAACCAAGACAGGCTTAATTGTATTGATTCAAAAGATGCATAGGTAGAGAAAGCATGTTGAAAGAGTAATGTTATCTTCAATCTACAGTTACCAAACAAAATTACCTGGTATGGAAAAAAAAAAGCAATGTTGGACTCATGTTTGCCTCCCCACCCATAAAGAACCAACTGAAGTAGTTCTTTCGCTTACCATCTTTGAACTTTAAACAACAAAATATCAATGTGAAACAACTTCAAGGCATGAAGACTTGGAGGTTTATTTACTGACTAGTGTATCTATTAAGACCAGGAACAAGTGGAGCTGTCAGGATGTAATGAAGGTAAATGATTAGTTAGCACTGAAGCTGAGCTCTTCTTCAATGCAATAAGAGTTAATTAAAGTTTACCACCAAACATCAACCAAAGCAGGATGTTGATCAGGTTTCAGCATTAAGTGCAAACAGACAATGGTTGGCAGCAATTAGTGTAACTATCAAATGACATGCAACAATAATTATACATTTAAAATAGCTCAATGTCTGGTGGGGAAGGGGAACCTTATCAGCCCCCTTTGACTACAGTACAAATATTCAAAGAACAGGAAACAGGTGTCAGATATTTCATGTTAGCGCTGTAAATCAATAGAATCCAACAATAAAAACACACTACCAGTATACAACTATGTTATCTGTAATGGAGGAATTTACTCTTCATGAAAGAGAAGAAAATTAACTGCTTGCTTGCAACAAAGGGAAGTGGTACTAAGATCAAATAAAGCACTTGTTGTTGCCTTTCAAAATGACATATAAATAAGCTGGCAAATGCTTGCAATTTAAAAAAAATGTTTGGGACCATTTTATTTAAAATTTTAAATTGGATGCAAATTATTCTGCCATTTCAACCTTTCAGTTGCCTCTTTTTCACAGAGATTAAAGGTGAAACAAATGTCTGAAACCTTATTTCAATGATCCCTTACTTCTTTTAGCTTGGGTATACTGGATGGAGAACAAACATTACAATTCTGGGACAAGATACCAACATTAGGATAGTTGTCTTTGATAAACAGGACTAGCTCAAAATGTTTTATGAGTCATACAATCCAAACAGCACCTTCTGTTATGCAATTGACAATAAAAATAACTCAGCTATGATAGGCTTTGTCACCCACAAAGAACGAAATAGACCAACTTCCTCACTGGATTGCTATAGTTGCTTGAAGAGTGCCCAAAGTGTACTCACTGAGATAATTGCATCTATTATGGAAATGGATTTTTGAGTTGGTTGCTTCTATGTCAAACACTAATCAGAAAACATACTTGGTATAAAACCTCATTAAAGATACATATTCAAGCATTTACGAGTACGTTTATCTAGATGTAACCTCTACACAACTCATGTTTTATCACGAGGAACCATTTAAATTGTATGAAGAAGGTTTTTTTGACAAAGTTTCTGACAAAGATTGATGGATAACTTTTTCATGTATAGGACAAAAGAAAAGTTTCCTGTATGATCAGTAATTTGATGAAAGACAGGCAGCCATGTGTAGGAATTAACACTTCTTCCAACTGAGTGATTTAGGAATGAGATTCTATGCAAAGCTATATTGGGACCAATATTTAAACTATTCACCAGCTATAAGAAGTTGGCAATGAGGTGTGCATTTGCAAAGAACCATTTTTAGGATACTTAAGGGGTCAAAAGGTTCTCTGGGTTATGGTGAATAAACATTCCAAAGACAAAATCCATTGAACGTAAGCATAGGAAGGGTAGGAAGTACAACCTTTTGGAGTGAATCATCTTCCTTATATCTTTGTTTCACATATTTTCTGTTTTTCATGCAGGAAATCAAGGGACCATGTATAAATCTTTCTCCTGTGGTTATATCCTGATAACAATCCCTTGAGAAAGGTGGGAGTAAGTGATAAGACCTTTGTTTGCCCTAGTCCAGGACTTTAAATATTTTCATATAGACTTTTACTTACATTTTGTGACAAAACTGAAGTTAGCTAACCATGATGTCAGGGCCATCATGTCAGTTAAGTGGATCAAGGCAAATATCAGTTTAGATGCATGGAGCAGTTGCTCCTGCTGCTAAAAAGGCAAATACCATGTTAAGAATAATAAAGGATTAAAAAATAAAATGGTCTATTTTAATGTGTGTATCTATGATGCAATGATACTTGCTATAATGTACCCTGTTCTCAAAACAACTCAAAAAAGAGAAAATAAAATGCAGAACATGTTTGAAGTCCCCCTGGTACAACTCCATTCTGGAGGAAAGTTACAACTCTCTGAGAGTTTTGGAAAAAAAAAAAAAAAACCTCCAGATGACAGTGATATAAACATATGAGCAGCCTATGCAGAAAATTAATATGAAAAGGTTTTATTTATACATTTATACTAATAGAACCCAAGATGGTTCCATAAAACTCAATTGTTGTAGAACAATATAAAGCAAATGAAAAACTGCTTCTTCAAAGAAGAATCAAACAAGTATTTGCTATTTACCGCAAGGTGTATTTATGGCCTTTGATGGCTTTAATGGGGGGAATGTTGTGGTATATGATGTACCAGTATGTATTAGTTATGGAGAACACTAGCTAGGAATCTCTGTGGTTCTCCTGGTAAACTTCCTACAGGCATATTCTTGGCCACTGAGGAAACAAGATGCGGAATTAGATGGGCCTTTGATCTTATCTGTACAGTTCTTTTTACATTCTTTTAAAAGAGTCCCAGGAAATATGCTACCGTTAGTGCTCTGGAGAGACAAGATATAAATGTTTTCAATGAATAAATATCACTATTTTAGCTAATAATCCCTTTGATCTAAGTTACTGATTAGTGCCACCTATTGGAAGTTAGCAGAAACACTTTTGAATAAGAAAATGTATATTGCTCCATTTAAATTTACTCTAAATTTACAATTACTCTAACAAGCAGAGAGAGGCAAGATCACTATTGCAATTTGTAACAATAAATTCAGAGCATCCTTACATGTACCCTGAATGCTAGATAATTTAGAAAGAAGGGAGAAACTTCAATAGATAAGTCAGTATCAGGTTTGAAGTCAATGAAAGTAATGCTATCTAGTCACAATTTGCCTGACTTTTTTTAAACTCAGCTTTGGCAAATATGTAGTAAGTTGAAATACTCACATATCATCTTCACTTTAAATCACAAAACTCTGTTCTAAAAAGCATTGTTTCCTCTTTTAGGTAATAAATTACAGTGGACCGGTAACTGGCTATGTATTCCAGGTGGTTATAATTCCATTGTTACAACAGGACTGTCATTTAAAGTGAAATAGTCTGTAACCTTAAAGTAACTGGCTACTGCTCTAGAGAAAAGTACATACTTGCAGCCAGCATAGCTGCATTTTTCTAAATAGTGAATCTTTGTGTTTCAAATATGAAACAAAATAGTATCAAATATGAAACAAAATAGAAAACAATAATAGTACATTATTCTGTACTACTATAAGCACATAATCATCATTCTGATCAGCTTTAAAACCTAACAAATAGACCAAGAGACTGCAAAAAGTTTGTATGGAGAGCTGTCTCAAACTTTACCAAAATAGTACAAATGATCTGCACTTCCTCATTCCCTTTCTTATGAAGAAAGGAAGTAGATGGATATGCCTGCTGTTTCTTAAAGTGACCACTGGACGTGATCAGTGATTTACTTATTGAAACTAGATGAAAGTTCATTTCTAGTACAAACAAAAAGAGCTACAATATGTAAAATATATGAGTTAAAATTCTTGGGTGTGGAAAAAAATCCATAATTTAGCTCTTGATGATTAGATTACTCCCCCAGATGTATATGCATGTAACTAACAACAGATAAATGCTAAAAATTCATCATTTTACCATTTTGTATGATTCAAACAGATGATGTCTTTTACTATAGCAGACTAATGTCAAATAAAAAAGGTGCTTAAACAGGTTGCGATGCTAAATACATTTGTAGTGGAACATGTACAAGTTTCCATCACAACATTTATTTAATAGAAAGCCTCATTATTTTACAATTATTTCTCCCTATCTTGGAGCATTATGATCAAAATGGACTCCACCCCCACCAAAACAAATTACATTTTCCAAACGTCTTCTGCTCTGCTCTGGCTTTGTGCGAGTTAGCTAATCCAAGCATTTCCCCAGAGCTGCATTTAAGCTATGGCCCACTCCCAGCACAAAAGTGTCTCCAAAAGCACTTTCACCCCCTTCAGCACTCATGTGCTCATTGGTCCTGACATTTTCACTTCAGCCATGACAAATGAGCTGATAGCTGTGATCAGATTGCACACAAGTACTACTTTATCTAAAGACATATCATTAACTCTCATCACTATCTTCCAGTATGATTCTTCTTGTTTAATTTGTTGTGAAAATGCAGCTGAGTTTTAAAGCATCAAAACCTTAAGTAACCACAAATAAACACCACTAAATAAAAAGGGGCAGATTTGGACAGGATCAGAACATGACTACCATTAACTAAATGTGTCTCAAGGGACTTAAGTAACTGTACTCAACCTCTGCCCTAGTGCAAACATGCCATTTGAAAGTTTTCTAAAGGTCCCTTCCCCCTTGGTAGATTGCAAATGTTCTCTCTCTCTCTTTCTCTCCCCTCTCTCTCTTCTCTCTCTCTCTCTCTGAGAAACATAAATAAAGGGAAACAATCAAGCATAACTAATAAATTTGGAAACCAGTTTCTGTCTCTTAAAATGACTCAAGGTATCTTTTCTTAACATGAATCTGCCTTTTCTACCAGAAATGCTTTTCACTTCGGTGTTAGTGAAACCAGTCCGTTTTTCTAATCTATAATAGCAACGTTCGACTTAAACTATTTTGGGAAAAAAAATAATAATTGGGTGCATTCTGAACAGGAGAATTGTTCCCTAATGGCTAAAGAACCTAAGTTCCACTTATACAGTTGTCACTGAATCTAGAAGCTTTGCAAGGTATATTATTTGTAACTTTTCCAAGCAATTCATCTGAGAATAAACATAAAGGCAGAGTCAACTGTGGCACAACAGATCTTGGGAATAGGGGTCAGGCTTTGAGGTAAAGTGCTATTCACTTCTAGACCATGCAAGGAGCTTTTTATTCCTATCCTTATTGGAATCAGTTCCCCTTACCAGAGCAAGAACAAAGCCAAGTGCTCATGTGAGGTTTGTGTATAAATCAGAGGTAAGCTACTTTAAGTGTCACTTGTGATTTTCCTGTTGACAGTGTTCACTTAAATAGACTGCTAGGACTAGCCATACTGGCAAATCTTAATAGTTCTTAATCTACATCCTTCTTTTTTTGGAAAAGAAGTTATTTGCCCCATTTTTAAAAAATCCAAATAACTTGTGTAGCATTGTCTATGATATCAAATTGTGCCATGTCAAATGCCAAGTATTCATGAATAAAAGCAAATATTAAAATTTTTGCCTCTTGAATTCTTTTTAGTAAAAAGTATTATTTCACTTCCTATGATTAACAAATAATGACACATTATTTAGCAACTAGATCAGTTTCAAATATTGTGATACCTATAATTATCAGGATAAGAATATTACTGAAAAACATGGTTTGTCCTTCTTAATACAATTTCTATATTTAAGATCTCTAATATAAAATCTTCAGAGAGCTTTTCTTTTAAATAATTAACTAGTTGATACAATGCTAACATGTTAAAGTTAATTATAATGTGCACTATAATGGCCAGAAAACTTTTTTATCTGCCTAATGATGTTGACAATGCAGCATTTAAAAATGTATTTTGATTAAGGTGCAACTTTATAAAGAACCGATACATTGCATTTGATGTTGTACATTTTAAACTATTGAGTTTATTGGTTACAGTATGGGAAATAAACAAAATTTAATATCATCATAATTATTTGTCAAATAGTTCTTTGTATGAAAACAGTTTCATCAGTCCTATTACTTTGAAAACACAACAGGATTTAGGCCAATGAGAAACTGAATAGTACATAGCAAGGAAATGTAAGAAAAGTTGCAACTACTATGGCAGATTAAAACTTTCTATTCTACTATAATTTTTTTTTTCAGTCACAGGAGGAGTCCTAGACAATTAAATATTTATCTAAATTAGGCAAGTGCAATTCATTGGTCAATGGAAAAGTAACAGTAACTGGATCAGAATTGAATAGATAAAGCAATCTTTGGAAAATAATTGAATTGAAAAAAGGCCATTATATTATTTTTAAAAAAGGAAAAGATGAAAGGTCAGCCACAGTGAAAATTATACTGCACTTTCACCTAAATTTAGTACTCACAGAACACAGTTCTCACAGTTCTGGAAAAGTTCTGGGAAAGTTTGGTTTTCTCTATTGTTCTGGGTCTTATGTATCTTAACCTCAAACAGGAAATTTCTGCTTTGAAGTCTTGAAGCAGGTAACAGCATAGACTGAGACTGCCAGATTTTGTCTGGAGCAGGTCTTTTGAATTTCACAGTAATCAGAATTGCCAAAATGAAATGGGTACAGTTCTCTCTCTCTCTCTCTCTCTCTCTCTCTAACACACACACACACATATATATCTTAAACAAACTTCGAAACCATAACAAGCGAATTTTACTAGGGTCACAAGTTAAGTATGAAGTAGTGTTGAAACCACCAAAAATATTTTAGTTTTCCTAGTTAATATTGCAACATGTTTTGTTTACAATGATTTTTTTATCTTAATTTTGTTTTTAACTAGAACAAAGTTCCCCAGCTGATACATTGGGAATGATTTAAATAAGCAAATATCACTGTGTATGTTTAGTGTTTACATATTTAAGACTATAGGAAATAATTTTCTATGCAGCCTGGATATTGATTGCTTTATTATTATATTCTTCTTTATCCTTATGCATGCATATTATATTTTTCAGATATGAATTAAGAATGAATAATTTTGAGGGCAAAGTATGAACATATCCCCAAATCATAAAGCTCTTTGTCTTGTTTTACAACACATTCTACTGCTGCCATCTATGTGACAAATCTGTGTTTCGACAACAATGGTATAACATGTACATTGATATAATATATTAAACAAATAAACAAACCATGTCAGAATCTAAAAACTGACCACGTTTCCCAGAACTGCCATCAACAAGCAAACACATCTTGAACTATTCAAGTGAACCAAAATTGGTTTTTCTAACAATGATCAAGTGGTACACACCCACTAAATCAAATCCAAACAGAAGCATGCATGTGTGTTAGGGGTAGGGGGTTGTTGTTGTTGTTAGTGTTGTTTTAATGGATACTTACTGGCATGCAGACCAATGGAAATTCCCTATTTTAATCTGCAATCCAATACAGCAGACCAGGAAGTTAAGCAAGACAAAAGGTAGAGCACAACATTTTGAATCACTCCAGAATCATTTTCGCAGGCTGCACTTCATATTTAGTGTCCATAAACCTTACAGTTGTTCCTGAAACTTGTAATTTAAACCTTCCACCGAAACGTTGCCCTATGCAGAGTTGTTTGCTAAGAAGAGACTTATGAGGAGACTAAGTCTGCAGGTCCCAGACAACAGAGTGCATAGCAATCTACCAGTGTCACACTCTGAGGCACGAAATGTCAAGAGATTAGGAATGGGAACTGAAAATATAGTAGAGGATGGCACATTGGTAATATAAATAAATTTTCATTGTACACTTGTTAATCCTGCTCCATTTTTTAAAAATATGAGCTAGTGTTCCAGTGTCAAAATATATTTTTCCTGTGTTCCTTGCTTTGGTCCCTTTTCCTGATGTTCCAAATGCAAAACGTAACATTTTATGTCAAGTGTATTTAGTCATCAAAATTTCAAATTAAAATATCAATATTAAACACTTAGTTACATATACAACATAATGAACTTTTTTCCCTCCATTTTTCATTCATAAGCAAAAACTGAACCATGTTGGCTCTATCAAGCTTTTACTAGACTAAAAAAAAAAGGCCAATTAAAATGTCACTTAGCTTTAACTCAAGCAACACCCAAGCAAAATATATGACTTGATTCTTTGATAATGTGTTTCCTACAAGATGTTTATAATGAAAGTACATCTTTATTGTTTTATTCAAAAAAATTCAAGATTTTTTTTATCATAAAAACCAGTTTCTCCTGTGTCTGGTCTGTTAGATAAGGGAATTGCCTCTTAGAAACAGTCACGTGCTTCAGTCTAAGCCTATAATACTTACAGTATTGACCTGTATTCATGGAAGTTTATACGGTCCAATCAGAACACTGTTCCAAATATAAATATTCTGTTTGTTTTAAAAAAGTAACTTTCAGACAACTTCTAGGCAGTTCTCAAAATTATAAAAACAAATATACTTTAATGTAGATACCATACTTTAACATTGTTTTTCTTAAGTTGAAACCTCATTGGAATCCCATGTATATTATAAAAGTACTTTAAAATGATAAAATTATTTCAGTCATGAAACTGAAATCAGCCATTCTTAAATAAAATTATAATTTTTTTAAAAATCTCCCACTAGACATGCCCTATCATTACAAGCTTTTAGAATAGCAAACTTATAATGAAGATAAAACAAAAAGGACTTATGAGAACACTGGAATTGCAAAATCAGAGAATGTGCCAATTAAACATCGTACATCCACACTAATAGGCATATACTAAATCTGTTTCTATATTCAAAAGAAGTGGGCATTTATCTTCTGTAAGGCTATGAAACTTTGCCAGGTTATGTGTTCTACACAACCTCATTTCCCATTCAGTTGTTAACTCAATAAGACTATTGTATAAATTGAAGCATATTCAGAATCTAGTCATCAAGACCATTTTCTCAGATTTCTGTAGTTGAATTCTTACATAGTTACACAACATCCATGTGTGACAATCACAAGCTGTCAAATCTAGAACAACAATCTAGAACAAAAATGTCATGCAACAAATTACCACTGTTTTAAATAGACTTATTCCTAAACATAGATACAGTCTGACTCTTTACCTAAGCATACACAGACTGCAGCCTAGGTTTCCGCTTGTTTAACACAATACAAGTCATATAAACTAACATTAACCCATGCATCATTTCAGTTATGCGTGAATTTAAAATGCCACTTAGAGCACATGTTGCTTACTTAATAAAATACATTAATTTATTTTTACACTAGGAAATTTAACTTTTTAAAAGTTTTCCATAGCTTTTCTTTCTTGTGTTATATATCTGTTATGCTATATATAAAAGTCAATGTTATTTTGAAGGAGACGTACAAACAAATACAAATTTGCAAAGTTATAAAGAATTTCTCTGGCATCAATCTACAATATCAAGCTTTAATAACTCACACTGTATCTTTTATTTTGGTACAGTTTCCTATTGAGCTGTCAACTGCCAATCATTTACAAATATTTACTTGTTTATTTTGCAATATGCATTGCCTATCAAACAAGCTACATGCAAGATTCCCATTGCAAACCCATATGTATAAGCTATATGAATAAACACATAGACCAAATTAGTACAAGGCTGATTCAAATGATTTTCCTCCCCTATACAGTAATGGCTTCAGAAAAAAAACCAGTACACTAAAAACACTTAACAGTACACTAAAAGACCCCAGCAAAAAAATCCCAAAACACTAACCTGAAAAACAGAAAAGATACTTGGCATGCAGACAGATCTTTATTTCTCACACTGCATCTGACTTTCCTTATAGATAGAACCAATTGTCATTTTCATCTGTTCCTGCTGCAACTCTATAGCTCCTTGCTTGATAGTAAATTCCACTGAATTCAATAGGGCTTACTTTAGTAGACATACATAGCCTTACACAATAAATGTATTTTAACTATCTCAGTTACAGTTGAGAGCATATAATTAGACACACAGATCACATTGTCAACAGCTAACCAATTACATTCCTACCTTTAGGCCTCTTCCTGGTCCATTTAAGTCTATAGATATTTTATCACTAAATTTGATAGGAGTATGGGTATTTAGTAATGACTTATGAGCCCACTGTTTACATATTAAAAACCGAAGTCTAAAGTATGCCATCAATGACACTTACTGCATTCAAATTTCTAGTTAGATTCTATTTCGTGTTATCAATACAGTAGCATCAAACTCATAAACGTTACGGTTGTATACTAGAAATAAATCGTTTCTACTCTTGCATAGTTCACAGGGTCAAGGTCTATTCTTTCAACACCAACAAAATAAAAGCACCATCAATTAAAAGAGCTAAACTATACCTTATGAATAGCACATTCAAAAGATAAGCTTCAGACTACCTGACCTCCATTTATTTTTCTTGCTTGATTTTTTTTTTAAAAAAACTCTTCTTCTCACAAAACACAGATACTCAATAGTCAATACCTGATTAGCCTGTAGTATTTCTATGACATACAAACCTGGATCTATCATCTTCTTTCTAGCTGCATCATTACATACATATTCATCAGCCTGATGATGAAAATTCAAGGCATTTTTATAAAGTTGCTGAAATCTGAGCTTCTGCTTGTTTTCTCAAGTCTTGGACAAACATAACTTTAGGGTGAGCTGAGCAGAGGAGAGAGAAAGAGAAGCTTGCATTTTCGTCTTCCTTTCATCTTAGTCATTCAGTCAACCATTCAGTGCCCTATTCAGCAGAGCTTTTCATTATGCAAAAAAATGCTAATCCTTTCCGATGCTTTCACACTTCTATAAACCCTCATTCCTTCCACTGAAAAGCAATTATATCAGTTTACCTTTCTGTCAAAAACAGGATTAATATTCCAAAACCTGAATCTCTTTTGTTTTTCTATCTTTTGCTTGAGGAAACCAGAGATTAATAGAGGACATTCTCCTTAGAGCCAGAATGCATTATTTTAAATATGATTCTGTTAAGCCAGAGAAGAAAAGGGGAGAGATGAGGAGAAGGGGGGGGATTTAGTTGCTGCGGAAACTCCTTTCTGTGGCAGAACTGACCTTCTCTTTCCCGAGGCTTGAATAGAATGAGCCTCACTCTGGTCTATTAATCAGAAACAAATTATGAAAGAATGTAGCTGGACTGGTTGACACTATCCTGTCTTGGGAGACTCAGTAACAGCGTTGTAACAATGTCCTCTTCATGGGTAATGAACAGCCATGACAAATGGGGGCTGAGAAACTATTTATTTGCATATGCAAATTATCACACAAAGGAAACATGTACAAACAAGTGTCATTGTAAGGTGGATTAGGCAAACAGCATTTTCTTTTTAAGACATTCTATACCCCAGAACATTAGTCAGCACAATTAAACCAGTCTCCATGGAGACTAATGAAATTTCACCATGGTATGAGTTAAATTAGATAGCTAGTTATGTGTTTTCCCAAACCAACTTGAAATCCATTATTGTCTCAGACAATACGGCAATTGTCCCAGACTGATCTATGCCAGTTCAACAAGCTCCTGAGTTGACAATTTGCATATGTTAATATAATTAAGCACTAATTATATGAAATCTGTACATCTTCAGCACACACTTTCCCTGGGCATTTTTCAATTTGAACCTTGGCCAAGACTTTAACCCTTTGAATTATCTGGAAGAAGGAAACCGTGCCTTGTGGGTACAGCCCCAAGGCAGATGCAGGAAAAGCTCTTCCTTTCTAAATACAGGGCTTAACCTGACTTTTCCTATTTCCATCCACAAAGTCAATTTTTATTTTTTAAAAATGCTACCCAGTCACTACAATCTTGCTTCAAAGCTTACTAAAATATTTAACATTCGGCTAAATAAAAGGGTTGCCGATTCATTAATTGTCAAGTTTGAAATTGTCATACACACACACACACAAAAATCTAGACTGATGTCAATGCTGTGACAGCAATAAAAAAAAGGGATGAGGACAGAAAAAAGAGCAACCAGGAACTAATGAGCTTTACATAAATATATGCTGAAGCAATTAAGCAGTGTTAATTACTATGACAGCAGTTAATTGAATATAATTAGATATTTTAAGCCACTGACTATTGCACAGTTAAGATTAATTTTATTGAGATTAATTGTAAATAAGAGTAGATTAACCGTGTTTTGACAGGCAGGCAGAAGAGCAGGAATCAGACATTCCCCCTCTAAAAAAAACCCCATATATTATTTTAATGTCACACCTTAGAAACATCTCCTCAATAAACATGACTTTTCAAAACCAAACAGACAGGAAGCTTGAAGAAAAGCAAACAGCTTGCAGAGATTAAAGAGTCTTTTGTCCCTTTTTCATATGTATTTCTTTTAAAAGACCAAATTAAGTAAGTCTGGTATACATTTTTTTAGGAAGGAACATTCACACCGAATGGAAAAAATGCTCTATCGCAGACAAAATCCATGCAGCTGTGCGGAACTTAGCCCAGATGGTCTGAAGCCATAAAATACCATCAAAATGATAGAGCTAAGGGCCTTTCCAAAATGTGATAAAGTCGCAACCTTGTGTGTGACCTAAATTTTCAGCCATCTATAGCTTCTTCCTTGATCCTTTTTCAATCTAATCATAAATATTCAAAAGACCTCTTTTAATGCAACGCCACCAATGCACAACCACTTTAAAAGGCTAATATCTTACTAAAAGGTCCCTTTGTTAATTAATACGATACAACTAATATCACTCAGGCACAATAGCAGACTTTTTTATATCACTTAGCTTAATTCACTTAAAATCTTATTTTTAGCCAGTCTTCAAAGATCTAAAGAATACTCACTGCAAAATAATCCAAGCATGCTATTGGAAAAAGCATCAGAATGCTAACAAATCACAAACAAGCAAAGAGCCTCAATTGATTCCAGAATAAATCAATAAGGGATTAACACAATATTTTTAAAGCAGTACAATGTATATATCACATAAATGAATATATCATATAAATGTATATATTCAATACCTTATTATCTCTATATTGAGAAAAAAGGCTTTACAGTATTGCACATGTTCCTATATTGACTATCAACTCCTTTAGTCTTTTAAAGCAAAAATCCCAAAATGGTATGTGAAACAAGGCTACAACAAGCTATTCTGCAGTGAAGGATTTTAAATCATCCAGCCTCTTCTAATAGACTTGAGACTTATTGAGGTAGAAACCATAAAAAATGAAGAAGGGAAATTTAATCCCTGAAATATTGATTTGCACATTAATATCATATAGGCAGAGGGCAATTTGGCTTCATGGAAATGACACATTGTCGACCCTTGCTGAAGTCAGAGCCAATCTAACTGCTGAACATGTCTGAATCTCAAGAGTTATTAAGGGCTTCCCTTCTTGCCTATATGACTTTTCTCCAGCCTACCAATGCAATCTTAAATGTATTATCTTTAAGAAATAATTGTAAAACCTCAGGGGTTTTCCAGTTAATGGAAGGAAGGCTAAACCACATCAGATTCTGAAATGCAACATTAAACCCTTGCAATCAACAAAACCACCTCAATTCTCATCCATCCAGTGCACGATCTAATACTGTTATTAGAGATAATCAAATTTCATTGTGTAAATTTAGGCTCATGGTCAGAGTGGAAGCAGTAAATTCTGCAATATTAAACAGTGATTTTTCTCAGCACTTCTTTACATAGTCCCTGATGATGAACAATAAAATATTTTGCTATAGAAGCACAACCTTGTATCTATTTTAAAAGATTTGAGATATGCATACTTTTCCTTACCACTTGCATTTTTAGAAAACAAGCTAATATCATTCCTAAACCTATCAAGCAGGTACTACCACTACTATTTCTATGACTTATACAGATGGTTTATTTGACCTTTCTTTGTTCTTTGAATAGATTTCATTTTTGAAGATTTATGACCATTGCCTTCTATTTAATTGACCTTATATGTTCATTCCCACAAGAAGGAAAACTGAATACATGTTTGCCTTCCAGAAAGCCTTCAAAGCCCAAAGCAATGCCAATGGGATGCTACAGCCACAGTGTATAGATCCTGGAGTATGAATATTCAGCTAGGCTCACTGAATAATCTGAGGGAGCCTCTGCACTCAAGCCAGGTGCAAGAGGTTAAAACAGCTGGCTAGCCATCTTTCATCTTGGTATGCCTTCCTACTGTTTGAAACTGTCTCACGGTCCTCCCCACAAGCAGGCAGTCCTCCCCACAACTATTTTACAGAGAGAGAGAGAGAGAGAGAGAGAGAGAAAGACAGAGAAAGACAGAGAAAAACAGAGAGACAGAAAGACAGAAAGCTCCAGTTGTATTCTTTCTCCAAAATCTCACTGCAGAAAAGGAAACTCTTTCAAAGTCCAAAGTATGAAACAAAATGATTATATTTACACAGTCAGGTTTTTTTTTTTCCTTTTCCAACCCTTCAGCCCTGTTTCATTTGTAGTATTTTCATTCTCCCCCTTTCCTTTCTGGCTTTCCAAAAGCCAAGTCCCTTCTCCCTGTCAGCTTTGTCAGTAAATAGAAAGTAAAACAAGGGTTGATGGCACTGAGAGTGTTACATACCCAGGCTGTGTTTTTGCATTGCTCTCAATGGAAGCGATCGATGCCCATGTCACAGTGGTGTTCCCAATCGCAGCCAAGTGTCTGCCTCAACCTAACCAACAACAGGCAGGGCTTCCAAGGCTGCTGCTCACTACCTCTTCCTTTCATCCATCCACTTAGACATCCACCAAACTCTCAAAGACAGAATAAACTATCATCTGCTCTTCAATCACCGCTCTTTAAGGATCCAGCCATTGGAAATCCTTCCAAAGAGGAAATCACAATTTCAAATATACATATAAGAGAGATTTATCCAACCTTCAAAATCATCAACCCTCTTCTGCCTCCCTTTTTAATTTTTTTTCCTTCTGCCTTTTTCTTTTATTTCTTTTTTTTTTTCTCTCTCTCTCTCTCTCTTTCTTTTCCAGCTACCTGATCCTTGATTAAAATGGAACAGGGTTAATAATAATATGAAAAAGGCGATGAGAATGAAGGAGAGGAAATGCAACTGTCAGATACAGGAACAGTCAGACTTCCTGCCTGACCCTGCGGGGTCTGCCTCAATGTAAATCCACCATCTTCTGCCTGGCAAGTTGTCTTTTGGTTGAACTGATTTTTTTTTTTTTTTTTTTGGTGGTAGTGGTGGTGGGGAGGGCGGGAGGGGGGGTGTAATGTTTGCGATGTATGCCTTGGTACCTAAGGTGGAAGAAGAGGAGGAGGAGGAGGAGAACAGGAGGAGGAGGAGGAGGGTGTGTGTTTTACTGAATGGAAACGAAAAAGCCTCCTCGGGACGGCGCGAAGGCTGAATCCGGCTGGCTGAGCCTCTTCTCTCGGCTGGGCCCAGTGCCCCGAGCAGCCGAAGACCCCGAGACCCCCCTCCCCTTCCAGCTGGCAGGTAACAAAAGGAATAAGCAACGTCTGTTTGGGGGGGAGGAGGCGAGGGGTACGGCTGGGGAGCAGGAGGGAAGGGGCGGAGGGCACGGGGGGCTCAAAGTTTCCGATCCCCATGTTTACAGGCGAGGGCAAGGTTGCAAGGCAGGCGGGGGACGCCGAGACGCGCCTCCTTAGCCGCCGCGCAAAGGGATGTATGCGCGGAAAGGAGCGTCGGCGCCGCTTCCCTTACAGATCGGAAGAAGTACCCGTCTCACACTCCGCACGACGCAGAAAAAAGAATATATATAATATTATAATATATATATTACATATTTATATAATATATATTTATATATTATATAAATATATATATATATATATATATATATATATATATATATATATATATATATATATATATATATATATATATATATAAATATAAATATAAATATATAATATTTCTTTGGCACAAATTCGATGAAAATAACCTAACGCCGGAGCCCCACGCGGGAGAGAGAAAGGGAAGAAGGAGCGGAAGCCAGCCACGGAGGGCGCCGGCTGCCTTTTCACAAAGGGAAGAAGCGCTGGCCGAATCTTCCCCAGCCGAGCAATCCCCCTCCGGCCAGCCTGGCAACTCGGTCCGGCCAGGACGCCGCTCGCTAGAAAAGTGGCGCCCCGGGGAAAGGCAGCAGCCGCTCCTCTTTAGCGGGCTTGCCTCGCTTAGTTGCCTGCTACGGCAGGAGCCCAGCCCGGCTGCTGCAAATGCCAGCACCCCACCTCGAAAGCACGCGCGCGCACACCCGCCGAGACCGGGGAGTGGGGGGGGGGGCTCCGTCCCACCGGCACTCGCACCCCTCAGCACCAAAGCCAAATGCTAGCCCTGACCCCCCCCAAAGCACCCTAAACTTTCCCCAGAGGCATCGCGCTCCGGAATCCGGGGTTAAAAGGGTGGGGGGGGGGGCTGTGGGAAGAGAGAGAAAGAGGGAGAAGGAACAGGCAAAGACTTTTGACAGCCGCGCCGTGGCTCAAATCAGCCCGTTTCCCAGATCGATTTTAAAAAGACACACACAATGCAAATATATATAGATATATATCTTCTTCTACCAAACGTTAAAAGATTCTTCACTTAATCCAAAAGTTACAATTTGAAAAGAAAAAAAAATGGGTACCCCAACCCCATCCTCCCGAAATTTAAAAGCGAAGGAAGCCTTCTCCCATAAAGAAGCAGCTAAAAATGAGAAAAGAGATAGGAAAAGGGGGGGGGGGGTGAGAAAGGGAGAGATAGAGAGGATCAGTGGATGGGAGTGTGTGTGTGCGTTTGTGTGTTTGTGTGTGTGTTTGTGTGTGTGTGTGTGTGAGAGAGAGAGAGAGAGAGAGAAAGAGAGAGGGACAGAGAGAGAGAGAGAGAAAGAGAGAGGCAGGCAGAGAGCGAGAGCGAAATATCAAAGATTGTGCAAGATCAGCTTGGAAAGATAATCGATACTCGACCTAAATTTAACACAAACTACTCAATAAAAGTTAAAGAAAAAACTTACTTTCCATTTCCCCTCGCAGTTCTTACTGGATCTTCGCCTCTCTGTTTTGTTTTGCTTTATTTACTTAACAGCTGATCACATCCAAGTAAACGACAGAAGGTTCATTAAAAATAATAATAAAAAAAATAATCCTCCAACTTTATTGGGTGAAAATAAAAATGAACAAGAAGTGGGGGCATGGAGCGGTCCTTTGGGGTCCGGGAGTTGTTAAAGCAAGTGGCGACCGCGGTCTCGCTGTTTGGTTGTGAAGGGGTTGGGAAAAGGAGGAAAGGAAATGAAAATCCGATATGTCTTTATTCTGCTAATTATTATCGTTTTAGCCCTGTTTAAAAAAATGGCTGATTAAGTTGAGTGCGCATGTCTTTGTGTGTCTATTCCCGATATGCACTCTGGGAATGAGAGAGAGAGAGAGAGAGAGTGAGCGAGCGGGGGGGGGGGGAGAGAAAGAGAGAAGAGAGAGAGGTGTAATTAGCGAGGTGATCAACATTCTCCAGACTGCAAATGACGCGCAGCGCGGACTTACTGTCGCTGCTGCTGGGGACTGGCAGGGACTGCGGGAGCCACACCACTGGCCCCAAAGCAGAACGGGCAGTAGGAAAAGCAGCTTCACGGACACAAACACAAGTCTGCAAACTTCATTAGTAACACAGACACACACACGGACGCACACACACACACACACATACACACAAATAGATGGCTGGGGGAAATTAGAGAGAGAAAGTGAGTGAGAGGGGGAGAGAGAGAAACGGCAAGGGAGAGAGAGAAGAGGCAGAGGGAAAGGAAAGAAGATTTGCTCTTCTTAACTGCTCAGGAATGTGAAAAGATATGGGTGCAAATTAATTATTCCTCCCACCAGGGAAGTTCTTTCTTTCTCTCTCTTCTCTGCCCCCCCCCCCACTCTTTTTTTTAAAGAAGAAAATATGCTTTGGATAATGAATGTGGAATGTGCCTCTGTATGGAAAGGAAGTAAGGCTAAGGCGGAAATTTTTACTCTTTCAGCCTTAAAGAATAATTTACATGTTGTTGAGGCTTTATTTACACACACACACACACACACACACACACACCACTGTACAAACATACAGTGGTACTGTGTCTAATAACTGTAGCAATGTATACATATTAAGAGGTATGCATTATTGCACACACCTATGGCAGTTTAATCTCTCTGGGGTAATTGGTCCAACAGCTCAACAAAAGTAAATTTATAATAACAAGCAGTATTTTTAATGTGTAATAGCAATAATAAACAGAATTTTTAAAAAGCGTAAACTATTGTCAGCACATAGGACTATAAAAAGAAAAATATTTTTGTTTTTGGGTTTACTAAAATTATTGAAAGATATGAAAAAAGGGGATATGGGGGATAGCGCATAGATGCCACTATAAATAAGAATCTCTTAGAAATCTGCAAGGGATGGAGATTGCTTCTCATTTGAAAATCTAATTATCTTAACCTAATACTACAGATGTGATGTGAATATGAGTGACACTTTCATTAAAATATAATTAACTAAAACCAGAAATCGAGATACTTTTAAATATTCCCCACTGTAGATTAAAAATCATGTCTATTCAAAGTGCATTCAAACACACCATAGGGACACCTGCCCCAGTCCAAATAATATTACAGAAACAAAAAGTGCAAAAATATTGGCAACTAATACTTACATATAAAAATATATTTTTTAAATTTAAAGATCTTATAAATGTGAAAATAACTTTCCAGTTGATGAGTCTCTATAATTCCTGCTTCCTGGAGTGCATTTAAAATTCTTATCTTAGGTCTTAAGAACTTAATACAACAGAAAGGTTTAACACTATTCCTCATAAAAACAATGTATAAATATGCTGTTTTTAGAGTTCTTGTACCATCCAATATACAGGATCCCCTGACAAATCCTAAAGCTAACAATAAAAAGAAAATTTCCACTTGAATATGAATGCATGCTTGCCAGCAAAGGCATTACACAGGCCAAAGATAGGGAGGTGTGGTGCAAAAAGAGGTCTTGGAAAATGGGGAATATACCCACTTGGACATCCAGTTCCTTATAGGCAACTTAAAATATAATGACATTTCCTAGGAAAGAGTGGAAAGTAAAGACATCCAGATTTTTTTTTAAAAAAAAATAATCTTTGCACTTAAGAGATAGTTTTGATGACATAACATCATAAGACTTTTCCTTATGGAGGGTAACTTGATCTTGCTTGAGATTTAGACCTACTTCTCAATAAAATAAAACTGCTGTGTGCATATCATAAAGCTAGACTCAAAAGAAGGAAGTGACAGCCTCCTCCTTGTTTACAGAGAGGGACCACTGAAGCTAACAATACATTTCCCAACCCCCATTTTCAGACATTTCTGGGATTATGGAAAATAGATCTCTGGCTCTTTTTGAAATGGAAGGAAAAGTCAGGTTGCAGGATTCACTGACCAGGCAGTCAAGGACGTTTAAAGTATAGGAGCCCATTTCCTAACCCAGAAAACAATCCAGTCTGATGAAAAAGCCCCTCAGTATAATTCTTCTACTTCCAAGTCAAGTGAGAAAAATTAAAATAATTTGCATAGCAGAAGTATATGGAAACATTATATTATATATATATATATATATATATATATATATATATATATATATATATATATATATATATATATATATATATATATATATATATATATATATAAGGTTAATAGGGTTCCATCTATTTTTAAAAGATGTTTTCAGAAACTTCCATACCTAGTTGAACACGCAAGACATATTTCATGCCAATGTCTTCCTTGCCCTCGTAGTACTGTAGCTCCCTTTAAAGAATGTTTTGGTGGGGTTTTTTTCCTCTAGCTAAAGGGGTACCCATAGGAACTGTAAACAGGAAAATCCATCCCTAGGTTTCCCCCCCACCCTTTCCATGTTTTTGTTTCGCAACCTTACTCTTCAACCTCCTTTTCATCTATCTACTTTCAGCCCTCAGCTTTTCCTAAACTTGTAGAGATCGAGATGGAAAAGGCACTCAGGGATCCTAACAGTTTAGAAGAAAGCCGGAGATTGCCACGTAGCTAGGAAAAAAAAAATCGAAGGAGGTTAATTCCGAAAGGCAGCACAGGTTGTGTGTGTCTGCGTGCGTGCGTGCGTGCGCGCGTGAAAACAGCAAAGTGCGTTTCGGGCAGGGCAGGGGGAATCAGCCAGGAGCACCCGAGGGCTGGGAAGTAGGAGAGCTGGCTGTTTCGAGAGGATTCCCCTAAAAGCTCGGCCAGCTTTTCAAGCCTTTTTCCTTTTCGTTCCAGGCTGCTTGCTCAGCTGATCGCCCAAGACCTCCGTCTAACCTCTTAGTTCCTTTTCTTTGGTCCCTACGGCACAGCTCCAAGGGAAACCTCTTAGGGCAACCCACCCTGATACTTGTGTGTATGGGGCGGGGGGGTGGCGGTGTAGATTTTTCCCAAGGGGGGGGGGAGAGTAGCATGATCTTCCAAGCAGGGAGAAAGGGAAAGTTAATGGCGTTGTATTTCACATGTGTGGGAAAACAGACCGTCCAATTTTGGATGCCACCCCCACGCCCCTGAGCGAAGCAGACTTTGAGCAAGGCTATAAGAGCCAGCCTTGGCCACTCATTCTTTCAGACAAAGAGCGTGCCAAGGCAGCCGAGAGACTTTTGTGCTGCATCTCCAAAAACCTGTGCAAGGGACGTACAGGGCCAGGAGGAGGATATACATAATTACAATCTCCTCTCTTTTTAATAACCCGACATAATTCCCTAATAAATGGCGGGCCTCCCCCCTTCCCTCTCTCGCCCAAGGGAAAGACGATCCGTGCCTTTTGAAAGCGTCCCCTAAGTCTATAGATGAGCTCAGTTTGAAACGAGGTATTACAAGATCTCAGTGTTAGAAACCCCTTTATCTAAGCTACAGACACTTTCAGATCCCGAGACCCCCTCCTTCCTCTGCCTTTTTGTTATCTCTTTTCCTCCCGGGGGCTATTTGACAAAGGCAGTATGTTAACTAACATTTTTGTTTAACTCAGCAACTTCGTTTCAAACCACACTTTTCAAAACACCGAGGCCAGTTTCCAGGACCTTCCGGAGAGCTAGGAAGCCGACCCAAGGGCCAAAACGTCGAAGATCGCCAGCCATGGTTTTCTGAATAAAAAGCGCCCAACAACTCCGGGAAACCT
This sequence comes from Masticophis lateralis, assembly GCA_030761175.1. NCBI lineage: Eukaryota > Metazoa > Chordata > Lepidosauria > Squamata > Colubridae > Masticophis > Masticophis lateralis. The sequence continues at coordinate 34,814,464 of JAUDYJ010000003.1, forward strand.
TTTAGTCCGGCGAGGAGCACCGTCTTTGGGAGCTTGGTGCTTCTTTCCAAGAAAACAGAGACGTACCGCGAAGTTCCCCGGTCCGGGTCTAAGGCCCGGGTCTACTTTTGGGGAAGTCACGGAGCGAGGGCTGGGCTGGAAAGAGTAGCCAGTCCAGTTCTACCAGGCCAGGCATCCCGATCCAGCCCAGCCTGGGGAAGGAGGGAGACGCCGGATCGGCACATGAAAGCATCTGCAGGTCTTGTCAGTAGCGGTTGCTTGAACCGCATCCCCCCCCCCCCAAACACCCGCATCTCAATCTCCAAGCAAGGAAAGCTTCGCAGGCAAACTGGCTGGCGTTTCTTCTCCTCGGGAGCTTAAAGCAAGGAGCTTCCTCAGCTGCTTCCCGGAGTCTCCGCAGGCTTTAAATACCCTGAACCTGAGCTTCTTGGCTTGGATGGGGAAGGGAAAGCCGCGGGCACGCGCGCGCGTTCGCTTCCTCTCCCCTCGCCCAGCCACACGCCCCGGGAGCGGTGGGTGAAGGAGCTGGGCGCCCTCTGGTCTTCCGAGGTCAGCGCTTTGACAGGGCTGACCTGCCTCCTCTCCCGGCAACCGCCCTCGTCTTTATAAACACAAACAGCCGGGAGGACTAGCCGCCAACAATAGCAATTCCCCAACTTCACCGGCCCTTGGCTAGCTCTGCGTTCCGGCAAATCTCGGGCAAGGAGCGCTTATCCGCGCCACCCCGTCCTTCCCCAGAGCAGGGCCGGCCCTCCGGATGGCCCAGGGAAAGCGCTTCACCTTCTCTGCGGAGTGGGCGGCGGGAAGAAGACAGAAAAGGGGGGGGGGGGAGAGAACCAGGCAAAGAAAGCAACGGAAAAGAAAGACTAAAATCACGAAAAGCGGGCAGAAAGGGAGAAAGAAAGAGAGAGAGGAAAAAGAAGATAGTCATAAGCCTCCCCATCCCTTCGAGAACAGAAAAGAAAGTCAGTCGGTAGACAAACCCAATAGTTCTCAGTGCCAATAAAATAGGAGGTTTTTGTTGTTGTTATTTAAGGAAATAGGCTAAACTATCTCCTCGGCAAGCCCTGATTATAAAGTAACCAAGCAAGAAGTTATTTTCGCCCAAGAAGCCAAGTTTTCCAAAGAAAACGTATAGATTTTACAACTAAATTAAAGCCACCACCTTTGCATTGTCCCCATAAACTGCACATAAATTAAAAGTACCGTTAAAGGAAAGCCTCCAGCAAGCAACATCTGATCTGACTTACCGAAAGAAAAAAAAAAGAGAAGATAATTTAAACCATATTTAATTACAAAAGCAGTAACCGAAAAGTAAATCAATCAATCCTTTCTCTCCAAAATGTTATCCGCCAAGGTAGAGAAATGATCATTCGTACAGTCCTGCGTCAAAAGGCTTAGCCGAAACTCCAGTCTTGAAGAACTGATTACGGGGTGTAAAAATAAAAAAAAATGTAAAAAAGAAACCGGGGAAAATGGGGCTTCCCCCAAACTCTCAGTGTTCTAGAGATTTTCAAATTTTGGCTGAAAATAATGGCAATCGGAAAAGCTCGATGAAAAAGTTAAAAGAAAATATACCTCTTGAGGAAAAAGACCATCTCCTTGTCTTCTTTGTCTATCAGTCTCCAGTTAAAGCATATGGAAAATCTGTTCAAAATGCCCAGATTTGGCACATTGTCATTGCAAAGAGAGGAGTGCAGTGATGCTGTTATAGAAAATGGGAAATAAATTCAGGATTGGGTGCTGCCTCCTTCAATGCGGGTTTATCTAAGTTTAATTTAATATTCCGCAATCACTGTATGATCGCATATAATTCACCAAGATTTTAAAGGGCTTTGCATAAATACGCGAACCCCGGGCATCAAGTCATGTAACCCGATTAGTTCTTCTTATTTATGGGTTCCCCCCCTCATTAGATGCACTTTAAATTGCAAGTGCAAATAATAAAAAAAGGATGGAATAACAGGGTTTGGATAAGCAAACGATTATAGGAAGAACTGGCTTTAGAAAATTCACTCAAAACATAAAATCAAAAAGCACAAAACGGTTGTTTGTAAAACACTAAACCTTTAATCGATTTATTGGCATTCTGATCGATTAGATAAACGGAAATCCATGATAAACATAAGGGCATTTAAAAGCATTTCCCTCTAATTTCTAACAAAACTTTTATGTTCCGAGGAGGAAAAAAAATTATCAAACGACTAACAGGAAATTCTTCAGATATCAAATTACGATAATAAAATTATTTCCACATGGAAAGGGATAATGACAATGATGATAGTAATTATAATAATGAATAATTCAACAGCCCTTTGACATATATAGAAAACCTGATTCAGAGCAGCTCGAGAGGAGCTAGTTTTAGGAGGAAAACAGTTTATTAAGAGGAATTGACTTGAAAACTGACATTTTCAACTAGACTGACAATTGCAGGGATGATTGTTAAAGTTATGCTAATTCCCTCCTCTATCAAAAGAGATTCCGGCCCATGTTCTCCGAAAGCGTTGCCCTTTCAATCGAGTTACTATCTATTTGTAAAATAAGTATGTAAATACGCCAGCTCCATCTGAATTACAAGAACAAATAGGGGCTTATATCGGGGTTTGCGAGGAAGTGGTGAAGACCGAAAACGGGTGCCTTCCTTCTAAAATAATCCACCGGGATGGCCCCACTCGCGCTTTCCAGGTCTGGGGAAAAGACAAGGCAGCATAATATATATATATATATTTGCTGTTTAAAGTAAAAGAATAAGGATGAAGAGTTGCAAGCACGAGCCACGCAGCAATCGGAGCTCGTGGCATTCAGGCTGCGTGAAGAGGAAGTGTTGCTGTAACGGGTATTATGTTTATTTGATAAAGAAAATCAATGAAAGTGGCTGTAAAGTAGTTAGTGAGGCGTGTGTTTGGGACTCGGGTTGAATAGTGACTCCAGCGGGCTGGTCGATCAGCTCTAAGAGCTCTGGAAATCTACCCTAACCCTCCGCCTCGGCTCATCCCTTTCTCACGCAGCCTCTGCTCATCTTCGGAGTCCAGGGAACTTCCCTGGCAGACTCCGCCCTCGAGTCTTCCCCCCGCCCCGTCTCTCCCTTCCAATTTCGCGCTGGCATCTTTGTCATCCCCCCCCTTTTTTTTTGCCAGGGCTGTAACTTTCCTCTTACCCCACCAGTCCCTGTCATGATGTCCCCCCCCCCTTTCCTCCACCCTCCGAGCGCCTACCCTCCCATTCCTCTGCTTTTTCATCTCTTCAGTCAGCTCGTTCAGCGAGCCTCCCGGCTGAAGGGTTCATTTCCACCCCCAGCAGCCAAAGTTTGTAATCCCCCCCCCCCTCCATCTGCCAAGCGCAGGAGTGGGAGCCCTGGAGGCACCACTGGGAGCAGAAATTTGCTTTAAATGCCAGGGATGACCATTTCTAGGAATAATAACACAGTGCCTTTTAGCATGTGCAGAGTTCATCTGTACCCAACTGAGAAACCACATGAGTTAAGTGTCAGTGCCCAGCTACCTTTCTCTTTCTAGCAATTGTGTGGGTGCACCCACAAATACACAGTACATGGTGAGCAGAATAAGAAACGGAAGACACTATTATTGTCAGCAGGATGACTTGGAAGTCAGCCCTGCTGCTGGCTTTTAGGCAGATTTATTTGCAGCAAAACGTGTAGATATAGAAAGAAGCCAATGGTAAATGTAAATGTGTGTCTGGGTATTTGGCAGATGTATGTGGGGGGGGGGGGGGAGAAGAAGAGGGAGAGAGAAGGAAGATTTCAAAAAAATCATATTCGAAACATTAACAGATCCAAACTGCTAATGAGTCACAAATATTAAAGTGCATTGAATCAGTCTACAAACCAGCTTGCAATCTTTAGAAGGGCCTAATTTCTCAATATAACTGGATTTAAATCAGTTGTCTCTTTGACCCAAACAGGTTTACTTAGATGTAAGCCCCAGTCTGTTCAATGGATTGTTTCTCTTCCTGTACCATGTTTTTTTTTTCAAATTCCAAATTATAATTATTTAAACATCCACCTGTCTCTCTCTCTCTACCCCTCCTCCCCCTCCCCCACTTAACCCCAAATAAATCTGAAATCATTCATTGGAATTTGTCATATATCCAATCTGTTTAAGATTAGGCTTTTGCCTTTCCAACTGTAATTTCTTGCACATCCATATGAAAGAGACTAAAGTGTCATCACTGGAGAGCTATTTTGGAGCAAATTTCTGGAGAAGATAAATGACCCTAAGGAATAAGTAGTTTTCTTTTGCAGTTTTTCCACAAATATTCACATTGTACCCATTTATATTTTTTTGCTTTGCTCTGGTCCATCTTTCATAGGTGGCAATAAAATTATCTTTCAAGCTTTGTAGGCCTTGAATAAGAGCATTCTTTGTATATGTACATACACAGAAGGTGGGGGGACTCTTGTGAGTGTGCACTTAAACCACAGTTTTATTTCCTTTTCCACTATCAGCTTATATAAAAACACAGCCTGCAAACTTGCAAACTCCACGAAGTTCATTTCCACCTTCTGGTTTGAATTAGGAAGCCCATTATCTAGGCCCCTTTATCATCTCTTTCCCCGCCTTGTGGCCTCGTTAATAAAAAGGGCTTTGGTGTGGTCAATGTTACAACATGGCAGCTCTAAAAGAAGCATTTCATTTTGTAACTCAGTTCTCTTTACTTAATCCACTCTGAATTTTCCCTGTTTCACAAGTAAACACAAATACACACCCACAAACATACACACAGAGAGAACTCACAGAAACTCCTCTGCCTGTCTTTTCTCATTCCAACTGCACACCTTACCAAAATGGTTAAATCTGGTTAAAAATGGTACAGGATGAAGAAACCAACATCAATACAAATGAATAATTATATCAAAATCCCTGCCAAGATAGCAAAGCCAGCCTTATCAGTCCATCAGAGTTCCAATACAGTTTGTTTACTTGTTGACTTCACTTGTAGCTTCCAGAGTTTTGAGAAGTCTGCTGCTTTTTAAGTTCAGTTAGGCTTGCCAGGTATGACTGAAGCAGGCTGAGAAGGTCCATCAGTATGAAATCTATGGATGCAATTCAAATGTAGAGAAGATGGTTAGGTATGATGGATAAGATGCTTGGAGTGTTGGGATGGGAAGTCAGATAATGTTTGATTGAAGATGTTTACATTTGATACACTGGACAGATTAGAAGTCTTTCCTAGCATATACCCAGTACCTGAATATATGATGAACCACTGAAATATAATACTGTAACAGTTCTTTGCAACTTTTTTTTGTATGGGACTATAAAGTTCCATTTTCAATGCCACCAATGGCACTTGTAGCTTTTCTTTAAATATGTGGAGAGCTCAGCTGAGAAAGGTTCTGGTAGTTTACCAGAGGAGAATCCACTTGACTTATAGGTGAAATTTAACTTAAAATATATCTGAAGAAGGTGTTATATATGGAACACATATTAGAATCTATGTTTCAATGCCAAAGAAATGCATGTCATTCTGGAAGTTTGCAAATGTCTATTCAGGTTATTTCTATTGGACTTCTATGTTGCCTCTATTTGAATAGCCAACATTTCTTAGTCTAATGCAGTGGTGTCAAACTTGTGACGACATGTCGTCGTGTGACGTATCACAACTTTTTTCTCCTTCTCTAAACTGGGGCTGGGAGTGGCCAGCGCATGATGCATCCAGCCTGCAGCCCATGAGTTTGACACCCCTGGTCTAATGTGTTGCTGGGATCCAGTTGCTATGGTTAGTTTCTGATTCACTGAGAATGTAAAAGATGGATAATTGAATAAGGTGTGGTTCACTGAACAATAGATAAGCATGTTGTACAAATGCAAGTAATATGACTTTTCCTTGAAACAAAAATGGGGAATATGGGTTTTATCAGTTATAGTACAAGTCTCACTATTTTCTCCACACAAAGCAACCAGTTTAGAACTACTGAGACTTCGTAATTTGGTAATATCTGTAGGACAATAGGCTTGTCCATCCTTGATTTAAGATTCTTGGGAAGTGGATAGGTTACATATTTTAGGAAATTTCTTTTATTTATTTATGTAAAACATTTATATAGCTGTCCATCTCACTTCAGAGGCACCTTGGAATCCAAATGGACAATAATTTAAATATGAGCCAACAGTGTGCTGCAGCTCCCAAAAAAGCCAACACAGCTCTAGGCTGCTTTAGCTGCATTAACAGCCTAGAAAGAATCAAGATCACTTTAAGCGTCACTACTACTTTATAATGACTTGGTAAGACCACACTTAGAATTTTGCATCCACGATATGTAAAAAAATACATAAGAGACTCTAGAAAGAATGCAGACAAGAGTAACAAAGACAATTAGAGGATTAGAGGCTAAAACATATGAAGACTGGTTGCAGGAATTGGGTATGTCTATTTTAATGAAAAGAGGGAATAGCATGATAGCAATGTTCCAATATCTGAGGGAGCTGTCATAAAGAAGAATGGGTAAACCTATTTTTCAAAGCACCTGAAGGCAGGACAAGAAGCAATGGATGGAAACTAATCAAAAAGAACCAACCTAGAAAATTTCCTAGCAGATTAATTAATCAGTGGAATGACTTACATCTAAAGGTTGTAGGTGCTCCGACACTGGAGATTTTAAAGAAGGGATTGGACACCCATTTGTCTGAATGGTATAGGGTTTCCTGCTTGAGGAGGGGGTTGGACTAGAAGACCTCCAAGATCCCTTCCAACTCTGTTATTTTGTTGTAACCAACTCTGTTTGGCTCCCGGTCAAATATATTTAACTAAAATCTGAAAGAGCTTTCGTTGTTTAGTCATATGTAATAATTTATAATACTTATATTTATAATACCTACTTTTCAAAAGTTTGTTTTCTTTCTGCTGTGGTAATTGATTATTTAATATTTTTGTTTTATTTTAATAGACAGTACATAATAGCTTCCACACTCCATATCTACTCCAATAACTGCTCTCCTTCTTATGTAAAACAATACTGCACGATGCAATGCATGTTGGACAAATTGTGTTTGCTACAAACACACATATCCTTACTCTAGTGTTGCCAATGATACTTTATAGCAGATTTTTTTAAAAAAGAAAAAGAAAACTTTCAGGTTTTCAGGATCAGATGGGGAATTTTGTGGGATAGAAAGAAAAGTTGTTCTTTCTTTTCCAGAGCTTTTGGTTAGTGGAGCACATTTCATTAATATGTTTCAAAATATAATATAGTTAAAGAAAAGATGGTGTGACCATGTGCAAAGTGCATTTGTATTGCTCCTGAGTGATCATATACATGCTACTATTTAAGAAGCATAATTCATAATTCTTAGTGTAGAGGATTTGAGCTGTAGGTAGATTGTAGCCCCAACTCCTTACAGGTTAATAATTAATCAGGGTAGTATACTGTTGATTTGTGTACTTTGTGTATATTACTTCTCTACTGTGGAAGATTCTGTGGAATATATATATTTGAATTCTATAGTTTTTTATTTATCTCACTGAACACAAGTTTTCTTTCCCTGGAACTGATACACAGTATCTGACTGTGTATTTATATACCTAATTATTTAATTCAAGAAATAAATGCATTAGGACATTTTATTTAAATTAATATCATGGTAGTCAGATTTTGAAATCTAAGAATGCAGTATGTACATTTTTAATTTGGAAATAAATTCAATTAATCCAATAGGTTTCTAAATTAATATATTGAGGACTGTACTGTATATTTGGGAAGAAATAAGGATCATCACAATCAGTAAAAGTGGTCCTTCCTTCCTTCCTTCCTTCCTTCCCTCCTTCCTTCCTTCCCTGTAACTATATTAATTTCACTACTGGAATCATTATGACTTTCCTCCATTGGCAGTATGACCTATAAGTTAAACACCCCATTTTAGATTTAAAAGACACATGTTTGAGGATACAAAAAGAGGGTACAAATCAGACCCCATTTATTCCAGAATAGACACAGTAAGCTATAGATGAAAAGTGTGTAGCACCCGGAGGCTTGTCACATTTACTCACATGAGACATTAAGTGGGATGATTTGCCTTAGAGCAATTCCTATCTCTAAATAGGCTGTAACCTAAACAATATTAGTAGGGAGTCAATGCCATTAAATTCGATGGGGTTACTTTGGTGTAACTGGCTTATAATTACATTGCAAAAGAGAAGCAAATACTATATTGAAAGAGGTTATTTGGTGCATTATTATTTTGCTAGTGAAAAATGCAAAAGTTGATAGCCAGCAAAGAAAGCAATCCATGTATTATGCATGTTTGCATTTGAGTTACTTTAGCCTGCATCTCTAGGTACATTTATCCGAGAATAACACCCTGAAATAGAATCAGGCGTTCTTCAGACAGGGACATAAACCATGGTACTTACAATGGGTCATACGTCTTTTGTCTCGCAAGCCCACTGTAAGATATCTGGGGCAGACAAAAAGGAAATCGGCAAGGGCTTCTGATTTCTAATAGTTTAACAATAGCAGCAACAAAATGATGTTTTCCAGCTAAATTGAACTGCTGAGATATTTTGCTGCTGGGGGAAAGGTCAGAAATCTCCCCCCCCCCCCCAAGTTCATTCCTGTGAATGAACCAAAGCATCTGTTTTATGAAATTATTGAAGGGTAAGTTTCAAGTGGCAAGTTCAAAAGTGCAGCATCAATGCCTTTTTAACGGCACTAGTGCAAGCCACTGTTTGCACGGATACGAAAACAGTGGGATAATATCTTCACATACCGTCATTTCTATGAGTTGGTGAATGGTGCTGAAAGTCATTTAAATCCTCAGAGCCAGAAATCTTGCCTTTGCTTCTTCTTGACCAGATGACAGTAACAGCCTACTAGACAACTGTGTCTGCAAGTGCAAACCGCAGGGTTTTGAGGCCTATTCTGAGTTGAAAACACAGCAGAGAAATAATGTCTCTGGTTAAATTGGCCTGTGAGTTGCATTTTTTTCTGTCACCGTTAAAGTAGCCCTTTAAAATTGGTGGAGAAATAATGCTGATTAATTTTTCCCAGATTTCCTGGCAATTGTTTAGTATGGGTACTTTTGACCTTTAAAAAAGGCAGGCAGCTTTTATAGTTGAAAAAATTCTGAAGCAAGTATCAAATATGTCTTGTAAATTATAATACAAGTAAGTAACCCTCCAAATTCCGACTAAAAAAAGAGGTACTTTTCAGGGATAATCTATGAACTGCCTTTTCAAAAACTAGTTTACGTAATGTACTGTACCTTTCTCTGCTTTACACATACACAAACAACTCTTATTTCCATATGTATTTTTTTTAAAAAATGTGGACTAAATTGCATTTTGGAGAATTTTATGAAATATACCTTATCCAGGAAGGTCTAATTTTTTTCTTTCCCCTGACATCACAAACTGTATACATGAAAACAAATATTAAATGTTGCACTGAAATATATTTTACCCAGAAGTAAGTTTCTTTCATCTTAATCAGATTTACTTTAGACATGTATAGAATTGTTCTGTAAAGAATACAACAGTAGACATCTCATCACTTATAATATGCTTAATGTGTTTTCTTTAATTTGAAGTCCAATATAGAAATGTACTTGTGAGGAACATTGTGCTGAAATATGGATGCCTAAATTATAATAGTTTTGCCACTCAAATTATTACTTACCAACATCCACAGAGACAACCTTCAAATTGTCTCAATGAAAAGTATAACATTTCTAAATCCAAATGGTATTAAGTCAGGATTAAACAGGATTTCGGTTTACATCTCAACAAAATATTAAAGATGGGAAGACATACATTTTTCCAAATTCTCATCTGAGGATAGACACTGTTCTAAAAATATAAATTGTCAAGATGCACTTTAACATTTCTTCTGAAAGAATATGATACTATATGGTTAGAATACATTTATTCTTGCTGTTTGATTTATTCTTTTACAAAGTTAGTTTTTTGCAATTAGTTGCAGATTTAACAGAAAATAAAGATAAAAGAAGACATTGTAATCTTTCAAAATGTGATATTGATAAACACATGGATAATTATTTAATTTAATAATTTAAATGATTACAATTATTGGTTTATAGGCTGCATAGAATTACTATTTTGCAGCTGAATAAAGCAAAAAAAATAATTTTACATTTAACTGAGCTAAATATTATTTTAAGAAATTAGAAATATTAACATGTTAAGTTAAAAATCCATTATTAATGTGGAAATGTTCTGCGAGATAGCCATGCAAGAATATTCTTATATATTTGGGGAATTCTGTATAAAAGACTTTAATAACAGGTTATTTTAAAGCAATCATACATTTTGTTACAGAAGAATATCAGCATTATATACCATGTAGCATTTTGCATAGTATTTTTTTAAAAAAAATATGTTAAAAGGAATTGCATTCTAAAAATCCATAAAACAATTCAAAGAGTGTTGAATATTTAACATTTCAGTTAAAAATAATATAATTTATAAAATGATTTTACATGTAGTAAAATAAGTAAAATAAGAACATATATACTATTTTGTAATAAATTTATCTTTGAATAAGATTTATAACTATTACCTACCTTTATGTTCTGTCAATAGATTTTAACTGTTTAAAGTGCAAGACACAATGGATTTTTAAAATAATCCTCTAAACATAATAATTACATTCAAAAAATGAAGACTTCCATTTGTAGGAATAGTTCTACAATTTTTGTAGGAATAAATAAATGAAACTTGTAAGATTTTTCATTTCTTCTTACTCAAATTTGTGAATTAAATATGACAATTCAGTAATTCATGAAATTCATTAAAATCCTCTCAGAAATATAGTTTGACAAGAGTATTTTTCTGTAGCAAATATTTAATGTTGTATTAATTATAGATAAAATGCTATTTTTATTACACATTCAGTTTTGAGCTTATTTTGCATTTAGCTAGAAAAATTGTCATTTTGGAATCATACTTATATTATGTCTATTCCAGGTATTGGAATGTCTCCAATAGAATTATAGTTTGATATAAACAACATTTATTGTTTAAATCCATGTAATGTCAATAAGAATTTCTCCAAAATATTAATATGGGATGTTCCTTATTCATCTATAACAGTATGAATATGAAGATGGTGTTTAAAGAGTTTATTCTTGACCTTATCTTAGTAACTACTTTAACTTAAGGTATGAGGTACACCTAGAGGGGTAATACATTGAGTTTAATAGGAAGACAGTTAATAACCTTTTTTCATCCCTATGCACTATCAATCATGGCTGTCACCAGTCTGCTGAATCAAAGCAAAAGTGTTCTTCACAGATGACTGATTAGAAACGCAAAATCACAAGATCCATCTTCATGGTCACTTTTATTATAGTCATTTTTAAACTGACAGCAACCTGCTCAGTTTCAGCAGCACAAATAGTGTCACTCAGTGCAGCTAGGCATGAGAAGATATTGGCTGAATTATACTCAAAAATAATTAGGCCCAAACCCTTTTGTAGAGTGAAGAAACAGTTTTATTTCTGTCTTTCAATTCTCCCCAATAGGCTACCTTCCATCCCCCAAATATTCTTTATTCTTTATACTGAATACTCATGATATTTCTATTTGGTAATCCATTCATATTATTTCATTTTAGAAATGCGTATCTTATAGTTCTTTCATTTCCACCTTTAATTATCTCACAAAGTTGTTGGATTAATCTCCCCTCATTCACATGGCAACTTCCTTAAACTATCCATGCTTTGGCTTCTTGCTGCTTCTAGATGCTTTTTAAAAATAAAATGTACCAACCCATCCTTATTTCAAAGTTTTCCAAGTCTTACTTTATTTTGTGGCCTTAAAATTCCAAAGCATGCCTGTCTAATTATTAACTTTGCTTCTTTATTGCTGCAAATTTTAGGCATTTGAAATGTTGGTGCTTTTGAAAGACTCCCTTGTTGCTCCTTTAGATTCTTTTCCAATATATCTTCCAGGACACTTGAAATGATACCATATTGTTCCCATCTTTTCAAGTTTATACTTTTCTACATGCATGATAAGCATTCATTATGAAAGCTAAGAATAAGTCATTTAAATGAATTTTTAAAAAATGCTCTCTGCTTATCAGCCCTTCGTCATCTTCTTTTTCCGCTGTTATTTCTCATATACCAATTTTCAACTGCAAGTTTAACACAATAGGAACATGTACTCTTGTATGACTTGGTAGCTGTTGATAGCTTTTAATTCTTATTCTTCCTTAATTCCTATTCCTCCTCCTCCTCCATTGTATTTAGGTTTGGATATTAATGTAATTTCTTGATGTTAATCATTTTATCTTGTATGGATGGACTAAGGAGTAAGTACTATTGATTTCCGAAAAGTGTGAAAGCCAAAAATTTGGTTTACCTGTTAAATGATTAGGCTAGGGAGTAAGCTAATGTAGCATTATTGCAGTGCAGAATGATAAAGTTGGAAGTTATTCATCTCTGCATTGATGGAAGTAATATTTATTTCAGATGAGAACAAGGAGGATTGATGTGCTACCAACAGAACATACCAACAGAAATAAGTAGGAAACCCATGTGTGTGTGGGGGGGGGACCTGCACATGTGCATGCATGCACACAGACACACACATATAAACTAAATGTATGGATCAGTTATAATCCACCCCTACTTATAGAAAACAAATCAACAAGATACCCGTGATATGCCAGTGCAGATATTATCCTGGAATAAAATTTATGACCAGAATCACAATATTTATTTATTTTGTGACCAACAGCATCTGTCACAATAAGTGTCCTTGAATGAAAACATAGATTCTATTTGTGATTTTTTATTATTTCTTGTCTTTGGGTGTGCCATGGCATTATGTTAAATTTTTTTGGTAATGTTCTATCTCATAGTAATGAATAGTTTGTGATGCTGCATATCAAATTAGACAGTTAAATAACTTTGCTTCAGAAAAAAAAGGATGTAATGTAATTTAAAGAATATTTAAGTATATATTATTTGCTATTATTTATCACACTGTAAATATTATCAAAATTCAAATATTACAGTGCTACTTTTCTGCATTACTTATGATTCTAGGTTACAGTTAAATCTAAACCTATATGTATAACCAACTAAAATAAATTAGATAAATACAGTATCAATTTATAGCTGAATTTAACACAAAGAACCATCCTTAAATCTAGGAGACTGGATATCAAACTTTTAAGTAAACTAAATGACTTTTTATTAAAAAATATGAACAAGATTCCATATAATAGTTTGATGAAGTCTGTTGTGATTATTAGTTTTTTTGTTTTATTGGTGTACTCTCTTGCTACTCTAATATGTTTTCTCTCATGAAAAGAAAGAAAATCTCTTCTATTTTTGATGTGACTGGGCTTGAGTTGTTTATGTCTGTGAGTATACCGTTCTAATATTAACATAACTGCCCAAATAATCTAAGTGCATTCATTTTAATTTGCTAATACTGTGTATCCCAAGTATAGTTTTTCTGAATTTAATAGTTCTGAATAATATATAAAAACAATAAATTTATATGGATATGAAAAATATCAGTAACACTGTGGGACAGAGAGTGGGGGACTAGAATAAGATTATTTGTCCAGCAACATTGACAAATTTAATTTGTCAACAGGAATTTAATAGCATTGATATAAGTTCTATTGTACAGTATAAGAAGAGTTTAAAACTTAATACAACAGTTAAAACACAACTGTTGATCTCGTGTAGTGCTACTGATATCAAACCACTCCCATTTACTCTTTTAAAGTTTGGCAGTTACACTAATGTAATGCACACATAAGAATGAAAAACAATTCCGCCACTATTGAATAAAGAAGCAAAGCCTAGTAAATATGGAAACCACATGTTCAGATTAGAGTAGTAGTGGGATCTCGATCAAAAACAAGCTTAAGTACAAAAAACGTGTGGTACTTAATATGGAAGGTCTTATAAAATGAAATAGTGAATGTACCGAAAACCGTATGGGATAAGATTAATAGCTTTAATCAAAAATCATAGGGAAGGGGGAAGGAGGAATGCATTGTCCTGAATTGTTTGGTGGGTTTTTTTTTTAAAGTGGTAAATGTAGTGAAATGTTAGTAGTTATTCACTTTTTTTAAAAAAATCCCATTTCAAAAGTCATAAACATCAATATTTATATGGTTAAATCTCTCTCTCTGGTATTTGTTTTGGTTAGATTGAAATGCTAAGACCATTCAAGGAAAGCTTTCATTCTGTTGATAGATACTACTTGTGCATGTTGAAATAGCTGTCACAGAGACTCACCGCATGATGTACATTTCAAATGACCAGGCTATCATGTGATAGTTGTCAACGCCAAACAAAAAATAGCAATATTTTAGAAGCATCTTTTATTTTTGAAGCTAGTCACCAAATCAAAGCAATACAATATAAGCATTATTTATTTTATGGGATTTATATCCTGCTCTCCCATTAATAAAAGAGTATTAACAGTATTAAATAAAATATAAATTTAATTTACAATTAAAATTGATTAATAAGCATAAGACTTAAACAGATGTAAAATTATGAAACAGTGAAAACAGTGAATGATTGGAGAGTGATCACGGCTCCAAAACGAAATTGGACAATGGCTTGGAAATTAATAAAAAACACCTTCTTTCTCCATTCTGTCAAGCAGGCCTCTGTAACTCACAATATCATTAAAGAGCCTCTCTGCAGATCTAACTGTCAGTTAGGTTCATAAGAAAACTGGTTGTTTTAAAAATACTAAGACCAAGCATACCATAGCATTAAAAAATGAAAACCAATTCCTGATTTGAGCTTCAAAACCAGATAGCAACCAATGCAGATACTGTTTTTTCTAGTTTATAACAAGTCCTTTTTATAGAGGGTCATCAGGATCACATTTCAAATGTTTAAAAAAGTAATGATTTCCTGGTAAGGAAGCTTGAAAACTTGCATAGTTTTCTTTTCTAATTTAAAGTAAATGTTGGTACTTAGAAGAGTTAGTCTTTAATCCATAAGGAAGCAGTTGACAATGCTCCTGATTGACCTGTTTTAGGAAGATTTATGTAAGGTGGCAAATAGTGATTTTGCCACTTGATAGTGTAGTAAATTTATCAAACTCATAAACAATTCCCATCTCAGGCTAAACTTGCTATATGAATTTTTCCTTACATACAGTATATACATGCTTGATTATGGCAGATATATCTTTAAGTAAAAATGCTACAACAGCAAAATTCATGAGAAGAAAAATCTTGAGAGTTTTCTTGCATGATGCACAGTTCCCTTTATTTTTATTCTGAAGTCCAAAAATAGGGAGTGGAAGTTTGGAGTTTCATCCAAATAAAACATTTTTACTGTAATGATATGATATTTATACGTGAATCAGTACCTCAAATCATTGAACAATTTGCTTTCCCTTAAGTTCTTGTTGTCTGTTGCCTTTTTGATCCAGAAATATCCTACAATATTGCTATGAAATATATTTATTTGATCTACAATTATCATTTTCTATCTACTCAAATTTTATTAATGCAAATATAACAATTAGAGGCAAGCATTGATGAAACACTCTTTTAATTATGTAAATTAAACATAATTTGAACCTATTTATCTGTGCCACTGAATTCAAAGAAACTTGCATTCAGATACACATGACCAAATCACTCCAGTTTGCAAAGAAATTTTAGTGATATTCACATTTATAATAGATTACTTCAGGATTACAGTTATTTTAATAGCTCCAGACGCTAGCTGGATGATAAACAGTATGATGTTTTTTCTCAACTGGTTCCACAATAGTTTAAATAGTATTTAATAAATAATTATTTGGCTGTGAACGTAATAGGAAGGTATAGACTTGGGTAATTTCTAGTGGAAAATGACTTAATAATACTGTTTTAGGTATCTGGCTAAATCTATTGAAACATGTTATATAAGATTAAATTTGTAAGCCGTAACAACAAAAAACCTCATAATGATAGAGATATGCTAATTCTATTAATAAATAATATTATATGTCTTAATCATATAAATTGTTGGAAAAAATCTCTTAAAATGTAAGCATATTTATTTCGTCAAACATATATTATAAATAGTAAGATAAGTAAATTTGCTCTTTATTTACTCAATACTATATGTAAAAAAAGAAACTAAAGTAAATATTAGGCAAAACACGATTTTAAAAAAATCTTATCAAATAATATAAAACAGTTTCAAAATTCAATTTGTTTTATTTTAAGTAGTTTATTAGACATTTTAATTATAGCATACTATCTCTGTACATAGATTTAATGAGTACCACATGCAGGATAATTAAGTATTTTGTGTTTTATCCTTTTTAATATAAACAAAATAATGTAAACATTTGTACAAGCATATTCTTTTTTAATTCAAAGCCATGATCTAGTAGGAAATTCATGAAATGGCTTGCAAAATATGGCATCTATACATAAATGAAATCGGCATTACTATGTCTATGATCCTGCCATATAATAAAAGTTTTAACTAAACAGCTAAACACTTGGAGAAGAGTAATTGTGCCCAGATCTCAAAATGAAATCTCAAGGAACTGAAAGTTGAAAATTACAATTGAACTAAACCCTATTATTTACAACTATTGCAGTTGTAACAAAGAATTACTGAACTTTATTGCATTTTATTGTGTTGTGGTTTAGCAGCTGAAGAACATTATACCTTTCCCCAATAAATTTCTATAACGTATCTATTGTTTGCTGCTTGATTTTGCAGGATTTTATTCTGCTGGTACATTTATGATGAGGGTCTCTGGGTGTTTATCTCTAATCATATATTTTATTTCAAATGTGAATAATTCTTAGACGAACGTTGGCAGGGGGGAGAGAGAGACAATTCTACAAGTGTCAGAAAACAAATGTGTGTATATATTCATGCTAGAAACTAAGTTAGACATCTTCAGCATGCCTCAATTACTTGGTTACAGTTATGTATGTTTATATATGTTTTCATCCCTAACTTACTTCACCAAAATAGTATCTACAGTAATTAATCAGGTCTAGTTGGAAAGTTTCAATATTTAAAATGTGGGTTTCATGTTGTCTCAAATAGGTATTTTTCCTAAATTGTACAGATTTGTCAACTATTACTCCCTTTTAATAATAGTCTACAGATGGTTCAGAACCACTCTTTTATATATATTTCAGAGAAATGAAAACGTATCATATTATATATATGCATATTGGATGCATTATATATAAAAATGAAGAGTGCAAATGTTCATTGTTATATAAGTAAGTGGAAAAAAAGCTATGTTGCAATTATTAGCTACTTATATGAAAGTAATTTCTATTGAAGCCAGTGAGTTTTTTAAAAGGTTGACATATATAAGACCTCTGTAAATGTATTATTATATATTTTAAAGACTTAAGATGATGTTAATATACCAAATATGTGTGTGTGAAGGTATATGTGATATTTTACATAAACCATAATAGTATTTTGACAATGCTACTTTAATACCATATAAAGAAACATGTACAAAAAATGTAGAAAGCTGAATTTTCTTACATATAATAAAATACCTACAGTGTTTTAGAATGGAAAAGTAAATATATCCATCTCCAAGCCTCAGATTTAACTAAAAGAGATGTGATGCTGCAGATTTATTTTTATATACAGCATTTACTGTTTTTAATTCTGAACTGAAAGAATTTGAATCTTATTTCTATGAAACATGAAGGTTAGCCTCTCTGTATAATATTCCCTCTATAATGCATCTTAGTTTAATTCACTCTTAGTGAAACAACCTGGTTCACTCAGGAGAGCTCCTTACAACATAATTTAGCTGGACCTTTTCTTAGTAAAGGTTTTCTGGTTTTCATTTTCACTTCATATTCTCAAATAAAAGATCCTTTGTTGTCTACCATTTGATTGGACTTAATGAAAAACACTCCATTTTAACCTAACAGTATTTCCCTTTGAATTTATTATATTTAAGGACACTGTCAAAAATCAAGCATTTAATCTCAGGTTTTTATACTTAAATTATATTACTATCATATGGCTCAGAGAGGTGATATAAAAAGGGCACCAAAGAGATTTAAACCAAAAGTCAAATAATAATAATAATAATAAAAATAAACCAGAACCTTGCCTCATTTTAATATGAAACTAAATACTACGGTAATGTGCAGATTGAGTATGGTATTTGACTTTAAAGACTAACATATGACAGGGTGCCAACAGCTGAATTGTGCAGTATTGACTAAACAAGATTCACTGATTTGTATTGAGGCTAATATCTTCTTTAAACAATTCCGTGGAAATTGTGCGTATAAAGTCATTGGAAGCTGTTTCTCAGGACAGCATCTCTGGCGTGGTACCTGCTGGAGTGAGGAAGATAATCAATAAGAAGAAATAGAGCTGAGGATCAGACTAGGAAGCTTCAGAGCAGTTAGTGATGATAAAAATAGATGATGTCAATATTTGGGAATAACACAACTCTAGGATAACAAAAAAAAAAAAAAGTATGTTGGAAAGGGTTCAAAGTTAATGCATAAATGGTAGCTGCTGCTCAAGCCACAAAACACATCTTTTATTCCAGGAATTGTTAAAACCTAACTGATACAGCAAAGCACAGGAGAGTATATTAAAAATTGTATCTCTACCAATAAAGAAGTGTATATGTGCAGGCGGGAGCAATGCTTACCTTAAAAATGAGCTTATAATGTTAAAGCATCTCAAAACAGAGCTAACAAATAAAAAATGCCAGAAAAAATGTTTTATGGACTAAAGGTTAGAGTTTGGGTTAGGGTTAAAGATACATTTCTTTGAAAGCTATGGGAGAGCACAGTGTTGAAGTTACATCTGTACTTCCAGTGTTGATCCTTGGCTCTTTGTTCTTACTATTTTTTTTTTTTTTTGCATGGAAATATTATTTCAACCCTGAAAAATTATTTCTCGTATAATCATAACACCATGAATTCCTTTAACCCTGAAGGTACTGAAATCATGGTATATGCCTGCTAATTTAATAGTGGAAATCAGTTTTCCTCCTACTGTCAGGTGATGAATTTTTCTTCTTCTCTGCTGAGCCTTCTGTTGATATATTATGACATAGTCTGTCAACATGAACAGATATGTGAACGGCAGATTGGGGGTCTGAAACCTACAACTTGAATATGGTTCTGCTTGGATTTCAAACATGGGTATCATGTTAGTTTCAGAAAGAAAAAAAATGTATGTAGTGCATGATATTATAATTTTGATGTAATTTAGACAAAGCAAAACAGGTGGGTTTTTTTACACTTCTAAGAACAGAAAGGATAAGTAATGCCAAATAATACAATATTTTTAAAATACAAATAATACAATCTTTTAAAATAAAGATTAATTTTATCCTATTGAGATAAATATTAGGTATAGCTTCTTGCAAACAATTTTGTAACATGAATGATGCTGTTGTCACATAGGTCTTTTTAAGATCTACATTTGAACTAATTTGTTAATTTTGTGCCACTTTTAACACCAGTCACAAATACAAACCAGGAAAATGGCTCTATTCCTTTCTAGTTCAATATTGAATTAAAAGCATCAACTGCTAAGAAGAGCATGGATATGGGGGAAAGAATAAATTTAGGCCTATCTTTAGTCATGCACATATATTTCCATATATTTCACATCCTAAGGGATCCCATAAATACATTCAGTAAATACAAAACTATAAAATATACATTGAAGAGAAGCAGTTACTCCTATCCTAAATTCTGTATAAATCTTTAGGTTTAAAAGATTACAATCCATATAAAATGTTTAAACAACCTGTACATTTCAGGGCTGCCTATATATGAAAACACTAAATGATTTAGATTGAAAATAGTGAGGGCATCTTAATATTAACAAGTGATCATAATGTCTTGTCAAGCTAGATCCATCCTAAATATTTTAAAGAACAGACTAATATGCCCATCCATTTACATAAGATGATTGACAATTTTCATCATATATATTAAGGTCAGTGAAAAAAATAGTTTAAGGGCAATAATAAAAATGTAAGCTTAAACACATGATTAGTTGGTGTCTAATAATGTTCTATTACAGTGAAATATGTACTTAAAGAGGAAAAAATTACCTACTTCTATCAGGGTGATAGTCTTGCTGAGTATGTATTTTATCATAGCTTTTAAATTTGAGATTTTGACTGCATTCTGAGAAGACAGTGCACTGTGATAGATTTATGAAGCTTTGACAGAAACAAGGGTAGGAGAGATTATGGTATACTTGTTTAGAAAAAAAAATCTGAATGGAAAGTTCTTGATTTACACTGACATATATCGAAATGAAGCTATAGTTTGCAAATTGCCTAGAGGATCCATCTTTTATTAAATGTTTGATGGGTATGGAAATGTACATATCTATTTTAACACATTCTAGGAATGCTAAAGAAGTATTGTACTTATATGCATCTATCATTAACTTTTTTAAAAAAAAATTATTGTTGTTTTTGTATATGCGCTCATTTCTATATACTACTACAACCAATGCTATGATTGAACAATACTGAAGAACTATATGTATTGCAGTAACTATTTTCAATTAGTTACTTTCTAGCTTGATCTAGATCAGTGGTGGGTAGCCACTGGTTTGGACCGGTTTGCAAGAACCGGTAGTAAAACCGGTGGGAGGCTCCGCCCACTGACCTGGACATCATCATAGGTGATCTGCGCAGGCACAGAAGCATCTGCGCATGCACAGAAGAGCGTGCTCACAAGTGAAGTGAACGTACAGGCACGGGCGCGATGCGAACTGGTAGTAAAGGTAAGTAGAACCCACCTCTGATTCAGATGGCATTGCATTTTGTATTATTTCAAAAGGTTAACAAAGGATATATTAATAACTTTAATCAGCTTTCTTAGGCAGATTATATAGAAATAAAGATAACGGGTGGGCTTATGCTCTACCACTTTTTTTTAAAAAAAGTGTATAGTTTACATGCTTACTTGATATGTTTTTAGACATTTGTGTAATTCATGCTATTCAAAATATTAAAAAAATGTTTTTCCAAACTATCCTTCAGTATAGAGAAAACACAATTTGATTCTCATATTTAGATTAAAATGACACCTTAACTACATTGTTTACAAATCTGTAAAGGGCCCATTTTGCATACACAATTAAAAGGCCAACAGGTTTAATTCTTTATGGCTGCATAAAATAATAATTATTTAGGTTCCATATTGTATTAGTGCAATGGCATTGTGTTTCTCGATAGTGAAATCCAATAACCCTTGTAATCACACTTAATCAATCTTTAATATTTGTTCTATTTGCACATGAAACAAAAGTATCACAATTAATTAGGATAAAATAAGAAAAAAACATTATTCTAAAATATTTAAGAAGGGTTAGAAAAAATATTACAGAGCACCATGCAAACTATAATACTTAGCTGTGATCAAAGAATACAATCAGATTGATCTGATAATTAAGATAAAACAAGCCAGAACAACCAGAATTGTTCTGTAAGGAATTGAGATAATAATTCCTGGTGAGCATCAGAGTAGAGGGGATGATGTAAAATAACGTGTTCCATCTTTTCCATTATTCCGCCATCACATGGACCAATTAACATACTTGCTATCACACATTTACTATAGCAAAACCATGCAAGTATTTGCAGAGAACATTATAAACAGATTATACGATTTAGACACTGACAAACACTAACCTGAAGACATTTTGTCTCCCTTGATGAGATTTTTATGTCCATCATATTTGTACTTTTATAATAGCATGGAATTTTTCATAAAGTGCTACAGTGATTTCAGACAAAGGCTCATATATATATATATTTAAAACATCAGGATATTTTGTTTTTTTCCAATTGAACTTTTCTTTTTACAAAATAGTTCAAGATGTTTTACTTTAATCAACATTGCAGGTAACAGAAACATGGTCGTTTTATAAAAGTGCTTTAAAATTATCTAACAAAAAGATAAATATAACATCTAGTTAACCTCAGAATAGGAATGTTTCAGTTGCATTCCCCTAGCACTAATCAGAAGTGACAGTCTTATCCTCCCCAAAGGTGTTAAAACAAAAAAGAAACAATAAAAATATTTTATTTTTATTTTTATACTGTTTTATCTTGCTGCATCTCCATAAATTTCCATAGATGACGCAGGACTATTGCTTACAAAATATTTACAATATTCCAGTCCTTGGATTATATGTGATATATTAAAATACGATATGTAATCAGGCTGAAATTGAAAAAAATAATAATCCAGTAATAGAGTTTAGGTTAAAATAGTTTAGCTGCCCAATCCTAAACAAGTATTCAGAAGTATCAGTGGGTATTTACTGAAAAAATAAATAGCAGAGATTTCTACTGAATTTAAAAGTATGTTTAGGATTATAACTATAGTTCTATTGTGTTAAAGGATTCGCCCCACCCCTCTAGGGCCCCAACAGGAAGTAGTTGTTGGAGCTAAGCAGCCCCCACAAAAAGAGTTGGCACAACAGCTGGCTCAGTTCAGATTGAATCTGGCCGAGAAGGAGACTCAGCAGAAGCACATCACTAGGAGCATAGGCTTTCCAAGCAGAGGTAAGCCTGTGGGAGTGCAAGGCAGGTATTGGCACCTGGAGGCTCAGCGGGCTGAAAGGGTCAGTCAGTTCTAGGCCATGATGCAGTCCCACTGGAACAAGGCCCTCCAGCTCTTTGCCACCACCGGCACTTCCCTCCAGCCTTTGCACAAAGTCCTGTACCAGGAGGCCAAAGCAGGCACCAAATTGGAATTTCTGCCCCCTTCCAACCTGCACAAAAAGACCCCCAAGGGGGAGATTCTCTGCAGCAACACAAGCGTTCATTGCACATATCCGGCCCAGGGGACGTAGTTTGAGGACCCCTGATTTAGTGCAATATAAAAAGTGCAAATAATTATTCTGTGGACCACCAAAATTTTCTCATGGACCAACAGTGGTCTATCTTTCATTATCTCTTAGAGATGGATCATCTAAATTGTACACCCATAGGATTAAATTTATGTTTAATTGTTAAACATGCATTTGAGAGCTATACAATATAAATAATAGAATGTATGGAATAAAAGGGATTAACATAAGATGATGTAAGACCAATAGTTGTAAACTAAGTTTTAGTGCTACTTAGTTTCTAATAGTTATGCTTATCACAGCTGTATTAGTAGAAGTCGTATATATCCTTCTCGCCTGTATTTTTTTTTCCTTTTGTCAAATAATGGTGTGACATTATGGATATACAGTGAATTTACTTGCTTATCTTTTTGTATTTTAGAGTTTCATCTACTTTATTTATGAGTTACAAAGACCTTTTCCAAGTAATAGTCATCTGCATATATTATGGCAAGGAATTCACTTGGGTCTTTCTTAAATTATAAGCTTGACAGGGCATGGCAGAGAGTGTCATTCCAAAGGTTTGGTGAATGTTTCATGCGCTGTAGGTGCCATCAGAATAATAATAATAAAAACACCACCATCCTAATAAATAATTGGTGAATGTTACAGATAAGCAACAATCATTAGCATGAGCTTTCCAGCAAGCCAACAAGCAATTTATCTCAACATCAGTCATCTACATTCTCCTAGCTGAAACACCATCTCTTAAAACAGCTGGTGTCTTTTGCAGTAATGTGTATGGGTGAGTTTGTCTTTGTTTGGGTTCAGATGTTATCACTGTTTAAAGAAGTGAAAAATGAAAATAATTTTCTTTTGCTCAAATTTAAGTTAGGCCTCACCTGACATAAGCTTATGAAATTACTGGCAAGTAGGAAGAAAACCCAGAATTAAGCCAACTGAATGTATAGATAATGAACTACAAAAGAAATGGTGTATTTGGTTATCTACAGGAAAAACTAAAGGTTCAACTGTGATTGTCAGAGCAATGACTGGTAAAATGAATGCTACGGCAGAACAAGAGAGAAACCAATTGTAAAACTGCTTGGTGCATGACGTTCAGATTATTCTCTCTTGCAGACAGGTTGCGAAAATAATACAGATCCATAAGGACCCATCTTGACTCCTTAAAGGAGGAATTGGATAAAAATGCAACAAATAAATGAATAACCTGGTTTTGCATGGAAGAGTTTAAACTAAATCAACATGTTAATGGATCATACCATATGTAAGTTTTGGAGGAAATATTTATCAAAATTTATTTTTCAACATGAAAAATGTAGTGTTTAGTTGCCTCATACCCTGATGCTGTATACAGTTCTTTTCTTTCTAATTGGAATTTAACTGTGAAGAACATTTAAGGCATAATATGATACAAGGGAGTAGCATACTATTACAGTCTAAAATCCAAGAGGTCCATTGTAACGGAAAGCTGTGTAGAGCAGAAACATATGGTTAACTAATTGTTGCTATAAAATAAAGTGTTTTCAGTATTTAAAGGACTTCTACTTGTATAGTTTAATATTTTGAATTGCCAACAGGTTTTTGTAGAAAGCATAGAATAAGTATTAGAGTGAGCAACACGATGGCTTAGTGGGGAAGACGCTTGCCTCCACTTGGAAGGTTGAGAGTTCTATTCTGGGTAGTGGCAGATACTTTTCTCTTAGGGTACAAGGAAAAATAGTTGCTGTGAACTCTGTGTAGGTGTCAGGAAGGGCATCTCTACAGTAAACAGTCAATTGTATTCAGTTGCCCCTACAGGGTGTATTTAAAGGGCCTAAAAAGCAGTTTTAAAATGGACTTTGCCATAACATGGGAATAATGCTAGCAAGAAGAAGCTATTACAATGAGATTTGTAATGGGGAAGATACCGGTAAGTAACATGTGTATTGAAAGAAGTGATTTTTAGGATATGATCTGCAGCTTGTAAAATAGTAATTAATTATGAAGCTATGATTTAAAAAGGGATGCTCCAAGTTAGGAATCATTGGGGAAAAAACTGGGTATAAACCTGCTGATATAATAATGATTTTATATCAAAATGATTCAACCATATTGGGACATATTGTATGGTATTTTTGGCCATTGCATTTCAGAAAGAATTGGAAAAGCCTGAGAAAAGTGATCCACGAATCAATGCAGGAGGAAAAAAATGTAATAATTGGACAGCCTTTTGTTTTGGAGAAAAGTTAATAATGGTAAATAAAATTAAGCACAAGATTGAGAATATAAATGGAGAAAGATTTTTTCCCCTTCTTTTAAAAACTGGGATGACCTAATAAATCTTCATACTGGAAAGTTCAGGACAAATAAAAAAAAAGTACTTCCTCTACAAAGCACAGAATCAAAGTGGATTTCACTATTGCAAGTTGTAATGATGAAACTAAGTTTGAGGACATAAAAAGGAGATTTGAAGAATGAAAGAAAAATGTTATTGATAGCTATACGTCCTGGTGGCTACAGATGACCTCTCAGCATTGAGGCATTGTGAGTTCATTCCAAGAAAGTGTTACTACGGTGCTATCCCATGGGCATATGGTTGCTAAAGGGAGGAACAAAATTCTAAACAATATAGAATTATCCTGTGGTCTTTTACATTTCTTCCTAGGTTTTACACTGAAAACAATTAAAGGAACTCCTTTTATACTTAGAAACACGAGAAACTTCTTGTTATACATAAAAAAATAATAAAATAAAGGCAGTTAAGGAGAACACAAAAGTTCATTTCAATAATGCTACTTTGCAACTGAAAACTAATAATGTTACTTCTTAATTGTAATGTTACTTCTTACTTCTTAATTGTTCCTAATTATACGTAGAAAATGTTGGCATCCCTGTTTATAAATTACGAGCTGAATTTGTTTTCAGTAACAGTCTTGTAAAACCTTCATAAACAAAATTCCATCAGCTATCGTACCAACAGTCTTCTTTGTTGATTGCACAAAACATCATAATCTATTTTAAAGACTGCAGAAGTGACCTCATCACCCTTCATCCCAGGACTATTGTATTTTCTGCAAATTAAATACTTTGGGAAGGAAAGCAGGGGAATGTACAGGTCTTTAAAGTGGGACAACAAAGTGCATCCTCTTATATTGCAGTAGTTCAAACAGGGTATGGGGTTAAAAAGAGTATTTTAAGACAATATATTCAAAGAATACAGGAAATAACTTTTCTTACAAATAGAGGACAAAATATGTCATATATTCAGTTAACATTTTCTGCCCTGTATTTGAAGAGACAACCATTTTTTATAGAGCTTGATGGATTGTTTGTCTACTAGCAGAAAAAATGTGGCATAAACACAAGAAGAACCTCAGAAATAGGTCTTTGGAATATTCATTTACTTTTCATCTTTTTTATAATGTCAGGTTATTATTTTCTGTATTCTGTATATATGTGTACACACATTAATTAAATAAACCAGCTTGCTTTATTGTTTATTTGCTTTCCATAACAATGAATTGTGTAACTTGTATAGGTTTACAATAGTAAAATAAAACCATATACAGTACAATAACCAAATAAATAAAACTGATCATCCATAAACCTAAAATATTTAGTAAATAAATATATCATGCCTAAATATACACAGTGTGTGTGCTATTGAAGGACAGGGAGTCTTAAATATCAAAAGTACTAGCTGTTCAGTTTTATTGTCTGACCTGATATTTTCTTCAGCTTTAAGATAGTTCACTATGGAATAAAATGCAGGCAGTCTTTGATGTGATTATCAGACAATTAATTCAACCCAAAGAAGCAACTTAAAACAATAGAAGTATTTTGTTTCTTGTTATGATATGAAATGCAAATATCAGCAACACTGGCATTGTGTAGTATTTTTAGGACATCGTCCCCTTCACTTACCAAAATGACACATGAAAATTGCTTCCAGTAGTAGTCCTGTGACTTGTGCCTTGGTGTGTGACTGCACTGTGCATTTTTATTTTTATTTTTTGACAGGTGGGTGTAAGAATGGAAACTGGTCAGAAGAAAAGACTACCTTGCTAAAATACGGAGAAGTCTTCTTGAAAGTGGCTTGCAAAACAAAAGCATTTGGAATAAATTACAACAGCTGATCATTGGTGTTTTGTTTCCCCGTTTTCACAATTTGAGATTAATTGACGCTAAGGCAGTGGTGGAAAGTTAACGCCAGCCCCCACCCCCGATTGGTAACCAAATGTGAGATAAAAAATACCCATTACTTGAACGCAATTTACTATATTTATTTGTACATTGATATAAATATTAAATTATTTTTTTGTAAATTTGATATTTTGTAAACCCAAAGCTTTCATAACTTCATGAACTAATTTACATTATGCCTTTTCTACCTGGGCATGGCTATTTCCTTAATTGCTGTAGCCTACATACTCAGAATTTATGCAGTATAGGGTTCTTGTTAGATATATGATAACAGTACCTACATAAATAGCAGAGTGTATTTCCTGTAAAAGGCACTTTCCCAGTGGACAGGAAGTGGGCCTGAACAAACCGCCATGGCATCTAATTAGTCCGTTTTACATAAGAGACATAGAGATATGCATTGTGTTAAATACTAGTAGAAGCTCAAAGGTACTTCAGCAAGAGTTGGTTTTCAAAAAGTTTAGTTTTAATAGCAAATAAGCAAATGCATATAAAAAAGAAGTATTACAAAGTATTTGACCAGGATGCTTTTTAACATTTTTATTATTTCATACTAATAGCTATAGCAGTGTTATCAGAAAAAGACAGCAGTCCTTTGCTTACTAGTATATTACTTTGCATACCTAGTATATAACTTCTGATAATTACACTGTGTACAAATAGACAGCTTGTTAGAAATGCATGTATTTGTGGAGTAAATATATTGAAAAGATTAAGAGAAATATATCTCCCATTTCTCACCAATTATACTATTTATCCTGGATACAAGATAGAACAGACACTTTAATCCTTTTTATTAATAAGCAGTAATTTAGCTATTGTGAATAAATCATATTTAAAATGATTTATTAAAACAAATAGACCATTATTCCATTATTATAGGATGGATAACCCAAAAATCACAATTGCTCTCTCTGATATCACTGACAAAATGCAATAAACCATTGAAAATTATTTGTATGGTTTTCTACCAATTCTAGGATAGAGAAATAATTTAAAAATTGCTTAAGCTATCCTGTAGAGTTAAATATTAAAATAAACATATAGCAACCAAAGGAACTCTCCTCCAAACACACAAAAATGCATACTTTTTACTTTTTAGAATCTCATCCATATATATTTCATTGCTTCATCCGCCATGGCCTACACACACACACACACACACACACGCGCACACACACAGAGTATCTGTATCAGTGGTGGGTTTCAAAATGTTTTACTAGGGTTCTGTAGGTGTGGCTTGGTGGGCGTGGCATGGCTTGGTGGGCATGGCAGGGGAAGGTTATTGCAAAATCCCCATTTCTTCCTGATCAGCTGGGACTTGGGAGACAGAGAATAAATGGGGGTGGGGCCAGTCAGAATTTTTACTACTGATTCTCCAAACTACTCAAAATGTCCACTACCGGTTCTCCAGAACTGGTCAGAACCTACTGAAACCCACCTCTGATCTATATGTGTTGTGTGTCTCTATGCATACACATACACATGCATACCTATATACATAAATAATGGTTTATGTATATAGCAAAAACTGCTAAAAATGGTTGCTTAACCAGTAGGAATTGTTGCCTGTCCCTTCTCTATAGCTTATATAGGCAAATTAAACTATGTTGAACTACAATTCCCAGGGATTTTTTTTTTTTTGCTGTTAGTCATTTAATTGTCACTTACCAGGGATTAGAGTTCAGCAGTATCTGAAGAATTATATGTTGATCATTCCTGCTTTGGCAAAAAAACAAAAACAAAAAAACCCTAGTAGAATTGTTACTAGTCTATTGCAACAAGTTGTTGCTTTGCACAAAGGCAATGAAACTAATATAATAGCTTTTGTAAGGGCAATATAATGGCTTTTAGAACACCCAACATTTTGTGCATACAAGTAGATTCAGCTTAATTAATTTTCCATTGTCCATTTCAGATCTGGAAGCAGGGGCATATAGGAGACAGCTTATAAAACATTAGAGATTTTTTAAAAAATGCAAGCATTTCTACCACCTTTCAACAACAAATTCAATTCCACTCTCCAGCAAAATATGGAAAATTGGATTATATGATGAGCTGGTGGCGGAGTGGTGGCAGTGTTGCCAATCAGCTGTTGTGTAATGCATGATGCTGGACTGGAGTTACTGCCATTCCCATCTGCTGGAAAATTGCCAACATTGCATTAACAACAATGATGGAACTGGCTGTGATCTTCATGGAAAAGGGCAACATGTCTATCTGGGCCTGTTTTTCCACTTGAGTGGTGTTATGTTTTAACTATGCTCACATTCAGTATTTCAGGGGTTCCTTGAAGGCCTTTCAAAAGCTTCAGTTGGTCTAACATGTAGTAGCCCAAGTAGTTTTAGCTATACCTAGGCTTGTTTATGAAACAATGCTACTATGGGTGCTTCATTAGCTTTCTGATGGAATTCAAGGTGCTGAGTTTTCTGAGTTTAATTTGACCATACATATTTAGTAAAGAAGACTTGCATTCAGAGCCCCACATCTAAGGAACTGCAGGATCCCCGCGCTTAACTTTTCAAAATAATGACTTCCATCTATGGAATTGCCTACCCACAATATCACATATCCCAACCATACACTCTTTATTACACTTTGAAAGATCTGGGAAAAAAGTGGAGTCTTTTTCCCCCCGGAGAGACATTTGATGACATTTAACAATTATGCTATCTAAAATGGGGCCTTCCTATTATGGATGATAAAAACAAGAGTGTGATACTGGTACAATATAGCATCTTAACGTGCATGGAAGGAAGCTGTACACTTGTCTGTGTGAATGTCTGCAGAAAACCAGCATAATGCTTAATTATTAGCAGGAGGTAAGACTTAGTCTAGATTTAGTAAAATTTGAACAGAACTTTTACGCTATCAAGTCAAACTCTTCACATAATTGTTGTCATATTGTCATGTTGTCATACCTATTACAAATACAGTTCAGTACTTCAAGTGTTGTTCGTATTCAGATAGGCACTGCATTCATTATTTTGGATACTGTGATAAGGATCAACATTTAAAAATATCAGTCTTTCTAGACTTTCCTGTCTCTTTCTTTCTTCTAGTAGCTTTATATACTAAATAGTTAAAAATGCATTTATAAATAAGGATAGATATCCAACATACTTCTGTAGCATTAATATTATTCTAAAGTAGAAAAATTGACAATAACATAAAACCGACTTCCAGTTTATAAAACAGATTTTCAGAAAATTGAACTCATTAATTTGCTTTAGTAAAGTATTCTGTCTTCATAATAATTCTGGGTCAGATATTTCTTCAAAGCATTATATAAAGAAATAAAATAGGCAAATGCAGTATATAAGTAGACATTGTTAAATTGATAAAAAGTTAGGTAGACCAATGCATCATATTAAAACCAAACCATTGCAATTTCTGAAAATTATAGCGTCTTAAAGTCATGTAACATATTAAAGCTATGCAATTACATGTTAAATTACAAATTACAACTTATTAAATCTGGGACAGCAGGAGACACAGCAAGAGAAATTTAATTAAATCTAGTGAGCAAATAAGTTTTCATCTAGTATAAAAAGTTTATGTGGCCTGGTGCCAGTTGTAACTAAACCAGGAGAAAAGACCATATTTGGATACTTGTGTGAATGAAACATACCTTCTTTTGGATTGCAGTGCAGTAGATTTCAGAAAAACTCAAATAGCCATCAAGAAATATTCTTTATCAGATTTTAATGACTGGTCTGAAAAATAAGAGAGAATCAATCCATGCCCTATGGCTTATACCATAGAACTTTATATGTCAGTACAAGACCCTGACATTGCTAAAGGTGCTAATTAGTGCATAGTGCAGTGTAATCTTCTTCATAGAAAGTTGTTGCCTTCAACCATCTAACAGTATTTTACATTGACTGATATCTCTATAAGACTGATATCTTTAAAAGATGGCCCCATGTAAAGTACAGGATAATAATCCAATTTTGAATTTAGCAGCATATGGATCATTACAACCTGGGACAATTAAATCTAGCAAACAAGCCAGAGTGTGAAAGAAATTGTTGATAAAGACAACTTTTAGACTTCGGTGAGCAGTGATTTTATTTATGTATGAAATTTTGCTATTATCTGAAATCTAAACTATAACTTTCTAGACCTTTTCTATGAAATAGGGTTTACAATGTGTGTAATAATTAAAATAATAATTAAAATATGATTAATGATAAATTAAACACTGAAGCTAATAAATTAAAATTATTAGATGGAATAGAGCATCACTGCTTTGCAGTTAATCTCTGCAGTCCTTCAGGAAAAACCAAGTTTCCATCTATTTCTGCAATAGGTGGGGAATATCCTCAACTCTGGGAGCAAAGCTATTCCAAAGGAGAGGAACTATGATAAAGAAAAGCCAACCAAGCCATTCCAAGATGTTTCCTAGTAGAAAGGACACATAGCAAGGTTCCATAGTTTTCCAGTTAGATAGACATAAAGTATTTGGAAAAGGCAGTCTTTAAGATGTCCATGCCCTAAGTACTAAGTGCTTTTATTTAGGTGGCAAAGAACACCTTGAATTGCACTGGGGAAACATAATAGTCATCAGTACAGTTCCAACAGTAGAGGACTACCATAGCTGTACCATGCGGGATCCTCAGCATGTGTGCTACTTGTTTTGGGTCAGCCAAAGGCAAGAATCTCCCAGAAATACCACACAACAGAAGTTGTCCATTTGGTTTCCGAGTTGGAGTGAAAGTGAATTATTTCATATATGAAATGCTTGGCCAGAAATCATAGCTTACTCTGACTGGAAATTCTAGCCTGTCATTTTCCAAAAGAATAAAGACACATTAAATAGTGCAGCTGGTTGGTATTCCACAAATACAATAATGACCTAGAAGTAGTTCTATTTGATAAAGTTGATCAAATAGAACTACTTCTAGGTCATTATTGTATTTGTGGAATACCAACCAGCTGCACTATTTAATGTGTCTTTATTCCACAGAGTATGCTTGCTTCTTAGCTTTTACCCAAGTCCAGTCATAGTCACTTCTTTTTTTTTCTGTGACTGTTTCTCCAGGCATCTTTTCACCTATTTCATTTCCTAAACAAAGGAGTTACACAAGGTTGGCAGATAGTGAGAGGTCATACAGGAGCAGTCCTGCTGAAAATCCAGCAGGACTTATTATTGCCTTATTATTCCAAAAAACACTCCAGATTACTCAGAAATACTTCAGATGCTCCATGGAATGGGCCATTACTCCTCTATGGTACATGAGCCACCTTGATGGGGCTTCCTTAGGTGATCTCTCCAGTGCCATGGCACCTCTTGATTTCCTTGAGCATACACAATCCACAAGCTCTGTCTCTGGAGCTGAAATTTCTCAGATGCTTTCCAAGACTGCTTTCCAGACTGCAACAGTCTTTCCAAAGATTCCAATCTCACCCAGTCCTATTACGGTTATCTCCACCAACATGCAGAACCAGTTTCTCCATTCCAACCTGTGGCATCTACCAAAGTTTCTCTTTGGTGTTTTGTGTGCCCACCCACTGGCTACCCTCTGGCAGGCCACTGGTGTCTACTCCAATCCTCCTTCTAAGCCATGTCCAGTCTTAACATTTTATTTACTAATTTAGTAGACCTGAATGATATATTCTAGAATCCTCCTCATTTAACAAAGACTATTACTTGTTTAGGAGGAAACAATTTTATATTTTCAGTTATTCGCCAATGCTATATTTTAAATTTAATCTTTGAGATTTATCACTATGCTATTACTTTTCATAAATGAAATGGTTCTAAAACTCAACATGTTTTTACTGTAACTATTCCCTCCTTTAGGGCAATTTGGCAATTTGAATATTAGGAATAATGCTTGAAAAATATGGAGAAAATAAAATTCCTCTAATATTAATTCCCAAAGAATTCCAGTTCAGAGATATCTGAGCCCTATTAAAATTCACAGGAATTACATAACATACATCCCTAAGAACTGAAACAAAACAAAACAAAAATCTGCATTTCATTTTTTATTTTAAGTAGAAAATTATTGTTTTAGCAGTACCATGTCTCAAAGATCTGTCACCTATATTTTTTTAAGTATAATTAAAAATATTAAAGGAAAATATTCCTTTCAACCAAACAAAAAATCCTTTTGTATTAGAAGTCAGGGGTCATAAATGTAGTTTAATTAGTATTACAAACCTGGTTAACATTTTCATCTTAATACAAAATGATCTTTAGTATCTGCAATTTACCCCTCAGCTATAATTTTAAACTGAAACAGCTATGAGGAATTCAATCAATAAAATATTTTGCATAATACTGAATTGGCTACACTCTTTATTTTAAAAAAATGATTATTACCAGAATATTAATAAACCATTCTGTAAAATGAGATTTCTAGAAAGAGGCTTCTGTACACTATAATGTTATTGTAAGTAAAATTCACTTCAATTTTTTCTGTAATGCATTAAACCATTATTTCAATCTTTCTTTAGTCATATAGAAAGAACCAGATTAACAAAGTTTCCTTTCCTATTATGCTTTATATGTTCTATTATGTGATAATTACTACATTTTATATAATTATTACCTGAATGACACCTCTGATAAATGTATTGAAAGCTAATCTTCATGCTTTTTAAAATGATGTAACGGAATATTTTGAACTAAAGGAGCCAACAGCTGCAGAACGGAGTATTATTTTTTTATATACCGGAATACTATCTAGATTCCATAGTGGCTTACTTATGAGTCAATTATTAGCAGGCCAGATCTTGCATTGCTTTCACTCATTGTAATGTACTGCTTGATTATGTTTTGACCTTTTGTTACCATTCCTAGCCTAGCATTAATTTGGCCTGGGAGGTTGAATTGAAGTACTTGTTCCAGTCCAGCTCTTGTATCTCACAAGCTATAATAGTTACAGTATTTATTAAGGGATCTTTAAAGAACTATAAGAAAATAACTTTCAAAATCTGTTCACCCTACAAATGTAATAGGGATTGGAAAATTATATATTTTACAACCCATGTCAATTTATATTAGATGGCTTTAAGTCTATTTTATAGTCTTACCTTTAATACTCTTCTGATATGACAATATTAGCCCGATGATCTTATTATTTGTAATAATATGCGGTGAATGAGAACCTCAAAACAGTGAATTTATAGTTTTATCTGTCAACTGAGCCAGAATTTTCTTTTTTTCATAAATGACCATTTTTATACGAAATTAAAAAAAAACTTAAGAGATTCCCACAGTTTATGAGTCTAGTGAGAAATATAAACTTTCTGTCTTGGTGATAATGAAAAACGAAAAAAAAAATATGAACATAAAATGAAATCATTTTGATTTTAAATATTTAGCATCTGCCCAAATATTCAGGAAACATGCCATTATGTGGAACTGCATACAAAAAGAGAAAAATTAAATATTGAAAAAACTTCAGAGGAAAAGTACTACAATAACTGTTAAAAACAAACAAATAAAAGCTTTAATAGAAGTCCATCTTTGAATTCAATTTGTTTAGGGGAAGAAATAATTTGATCTGGCCACTAATGAAAGATTTACATGTCCATAGATGACTATGAAGGAAAAACTGGCAAGTTACCACAACAATTTCAGCAACGCTTTGCAGGGATTATATTATTATTATTATTATTATTATTATTATTATTATTATTATTATTATTATTATTATTTTATTAGTCATCTTAAATTACTCTTTTAAAAGACATAATTCAATTTTCCAATTTTCACAAATGTTTAAAGAATTAAAAAGATTTTCCTATTCTTTCAAAACTAAATGCTTCATGACAGTGTTTTTCAATTATGGAAAATTTAAAACTTTCCCCAGCTTTTGGAATTCTGGGAGCTGAAATCAACACATCTTAAACTTGCAGAGGTTGAGAAACACTGAAAGCTGGATGGGGAATTCTGGGAGTTGAGTCCACACATCTTGCTGAAGCTGAGAAACACTGCTTTATGCTTTTGAACAGCAATCTAAAATGACATATAGCTTCTGTATGATTTGCATTCTCCTGTTGAATTCAGATAATTTAACTTGGATTATCAAGCTGTTAATGATATAGACAAAAGAAAACAAAACATTGGAAGTGTGATAATGGAATGAAATATATAGTGATAAGGTTCACAATTTTGAGACATTCCCTCAGACAAGACACAGTCAACAGCAATAAGAAAAATAATAATAGGACAGTATGTCCCAAATGTACCATATTCTTCTATCTCTATCAGCATTGTTAACTACAGGCAACCTCACTCATAAGATTAATACAAAGTTGTGTTTATGCCAATTCTCTCTTCTAGTGTCATTGACATAATCCAGAATAATACTGAGATGACTTCTTTGAGGAGACATATATGCCTTTAAAAACACATGTTATACATTAATTTTAATGTATATGAAGCAATGAAAAACTCCCAAAGTAAAATAGTAAGTAAAATAAACTAGCCCCCAAATCCAAAGCAAATAGACAAATCTTTATTTGATAGCAAAAAGACATTGGTATTAGCATCTATTTTCCTTTAGTTGAGGAAATGTAGTTTAGGAAAAATACACCTTCATGTGGTCCTTTAGAGCTTACTAATTAAGATAATTAATAATTCTGAACTAGAAGTTATGCAAGTTGTTACTGTAATGAAATTTTGATTTGATGTCAACTAGAAGAATATCTGCAAATAGTTTAGATATTTTAAATCAATGAAATATTTTCATCCTGCAGTCCTGAGTTAATTTTTTTGGCCAGTCCTGTAGTATAGTATTCTCAAGAAAGTTACCAATATATGAATTGTAGAGACCACCAGGCTATCTCTGTCTAGGAACACTTGAGGCCACAACCCAAATAACTCCAAGCAAGTGGGAATATTTACTGTTCCAGTTATGATGAATCACATACCATGTAATGATATGTGAGAAAGACCTTGAGACATAGGGTGAAGGAAACATTCTGATAAGAGAGGGTATAGCCCATAGCTGCATAATGAATTGAGAAAAAGATTCTTCGGTAGCTTCTCAGAGTGTAAAGAAGACAGTTGGAGATTTGGATTTTCAGACTTGTAAGATTCTATTAAAATAACCTTACAATAAAATAGAATTAGGTCATGTGGTTATGTTTCTGGTCTATCTGGAAACAGTATCTACTGTATCACCAATATCAGTCAGGGCAGGACTTTAGAAACAACAAATTGGAGTTGAACACATGTAGGGTTTCAAATTTGAAAAAGATAGTCCAATATCCTAATTTCCCCAATCTTTATGCATTCAACTAGTATTCTGAGATACTTGGGTTTGCTAATGCAATATGGTTTCAATTGCGCATTCATACAAGCCCAAATATGGATCTCCTATTACTTGCAGGTGAGTGTGTGAAAGTTGAGAAGAGATTGGGACATGTTCAGCATGCCCATCCTGTTATCTACTGCAATGCCCCCCAACCTTTTGGGCACCAGGGAGTGGTTCTATAGAAAGAGGTTTTTCCTTGGACCAGAGGGGGTGTTGTTTTGTGTGCTGTCTGCATCACACAGATGGGACTTTGCTTGTTTGCCTGGCTGGTTACTGGGATGCTGTGGACCAATGCTGGTCCATAGACCGGGGGTTGGGGACTCCTGTGCTACTGAGTTGGAAGCTTCCCATGCATTCAGCTAGGATAAGGAATTCTGCCTTGTTGAGATTCCATTACAAATTATTGATTCCCATCCAACTGTTACGAAGTCTAGAAACCAGCTAAGAAACACGATAGTTTCATCTCACTCTGACAACCCACCTCAAAAGTATTTTTTCAAAGACGTATTAGCCAAAATATAAGCCTAACAACATTTGGTCTTCATCTTTTCCAGCTTAGTTTATCTGTCTCATCAAACACATAAGAGGAAGGTGTAAGAACAGTTCTTACTCCTTTGGTCCATCTTACTGGATATGATTAACACAAGAGAACTGAACCTGGGACTTTTTGCACGCCTTTACTCTTAAACCATTCCCTTCTAATAGATAGAGGCAAGAATTTGTTTCAAAACAGTACAACACTTTTCAAAGTCTAGACTGACCAGAGGCGTCTTGGAGGTTGTGTTAGGCAGAAAACTGTTTTGTTCTGGTTTGTTCCTGTGCTTCTCATTCACTTTTGGATTTAGCATATTTTGCTCTGAAGAAGAACCATCATTTCCCCTAATTTCTGCAAATAACAAACTTTGCATTGCTTTTGAATCTGTTGTTTTTATTCCAAAGCAGTGAATTTAGTCACCCAGGAAATGAAAGCTTTTCTGTTTGTATGTCATACTTTTCAACAATACACTTTCAAACTGAATTTAGAGGCAATTCTTTGTTCCCATGCATCAGGGAATTTTTATATATCTATGTTCTGTGTTAATGTGTTTTTCCCATCATGTTCAAAAAGCGGATTCTGATTATCTGTGAACTTTGATCCACAATTCCCTTTCACTCATCCTGGAATAGCAAATGTGTATATTTACACTGTCATCTGAAAATATAACTTGGAAACCACATTATTGAGCCTGTCACAGATGTTTGTTTGAGGGAGTGACCAATTTGCTCACAGAAAAAGAATCAAAAGAAACCTAGAGATTTCCTTTAAAGCAGAGTGCTCACTTTCAAGTATGCCTCTAGGTTTCAGATAAGAGTCTAACTTATGCTGCCTTAGACCCAGTCTTTAAAAGTGATAGGTATAAACTGTGCCAAATACAGGTATTCTGTCACGTTCGATGAAATATTTAAGTTTCCTGCTCTTATACCATTGGCTCTGAATATATTATGGAGCTAGAACCATCCTATCTGAATAGCAATCTCATTTTAGAGTTCTTATTTAGGCAAACAGATCACTGTAGCTGGACCTTCTTGATTCTAACAGAAGGTTCCCAGTTCTGTTGTGTTTAAGACATTTCCATTGCTCTGCCTTTCTGGTTTTGATGTTCTGGTTTTATCCATAGACACATCCCAGCCTATTCAGATTTTCTACTCTATTAGGATTCTTAATTATGGCTTCATGCCTTCTCTGACTATCCACATGGTCTCTTTCAAATCTTTAGAACACTGTTCCTGCTGTTATCTAGTATTTATGTTTTCAGTAATTCGACAGTAATGGAGTCAGTTCCCGGGGCCTTCCCAGTCCTGAGTTGGCCAATGAGTGATTTGATTTCGGACTCCAAAACTGGGGGCCATTCAGGTAAGTCCTTCATTATATACCTTATACTTTCACTGAACGGGTCTTCGTACATTCTCTGAAAGTGAAGTTCCCAGATTGTAGGAGGTATATGGACATCTAATGGGGTATGAATTCTGTCAGAATGACTAGTTATTAGACGCCAGAATAGAGAAGAGTTCTTTTGCTTTGATGCCACAATAAGCTGTTCCCAGGAGGACCTTGTGTCTTGTCTCTTCTTAAGAGCCAAAAAACCTCTTCTCTTTAATAATTCTGTGATATTTCTCTTTCTTTTGCATCTTTCTGTTTTTAAACTGCCTCTATATAACTCATATTTGTGGTAATATTTGACTTTTTTTGGGCCTGCCTGAACCCTGGCTTGCAGTCTGACTTATTTACAAGTTAACCTTGCCAGAATAACCAGATATTTGTAATGATGGTTGATGTCACTTTTTAAAAAGACTGTTGATGCCGATTCAAATGGTGCCAAATTATATAATGATAGTCATTTTAGAGTTGGCTTTGTCAGTAGCCATGGCCTGGACCTATTAAAAACTAATTGTTACTGCAATTATATGTTCATATAATGTTCTACTAGAATATTGTACATTGCCCAGAGTCAATGGTCATGGGATGGGTGATTATATAATTGTATAAATCAATAAATAAACAAGCTAAATAGGAATGGCTAATAGCTTTCTGAACAATTTACTCTCCTCATTGGTAGGCAAGTTATCCACAAAGTATGACCAAAAAAGTTGGAATGGAAGCTACAACAGTGTGATCAAAGTTTGATTCATTTTTAATATGTATCACATACATTACAAAAGCAAAAATGTGCAGAGCTTTGATTGCACAATCCCTGATGAGATTTTGTATCTTTTTTTTACACCATACACTATATTTACTCCGTTGTATTAACATGTATTAAATAACAGATATAAGTATAAACATGATTATGAATACATGAAATGAATACAAATAAAAGGGAACATTAGGACAGGGATTGTAGGCAGGTTGGTGTGCTTACGCACGTCCCTTACAGACCTCTTAGGAATGGGGTGAGGTCAACAGTAGACAGTCTAAAGTTAAAGTTTAGGGGGTTTGGGGAAGAAACCACAGAGTCAGGTAGTGCATTCAAGGCATTGACCACTCTGTTGCTGAAGTCGTATTTTCTGCAATTGAGTTTGGAACAGTTTACCTTGAATTTGTATCTATTGTTTGCTCGTGTATTATTGTGGTTGAAGCTGAAGTAGTCATTGACAGGTAGGACATTGTAGCAGATAATTTTATGTACTATGCTTAGGTCAGACCAAAGATGGCGTAGTTCTAAGCTGTCTACCTTGGAGAGCCTGGGTTTACGTAAAATTGAATGTCTCTTGTTTGATTGTTGTTCTGTTCTAATTCTGCTGAATTGGGATCAGCTCTGCACTTTGGTTTGGACTGAGCCTCTCCTTACAAGCAAACAACTAACAGCTGATTCATAGATAGGTTTGGCAGGAAGAAACCCTAACAAAAAGCCCAGGTAAATAAAATAAAGCAACATTCCAATCTCTGATTGTGATTGTGCTTGCATTTCAAAAAGGTTGGGAACATCAGATTTTAGAGTGATGGTGGAGAGTTTCCCACTTGGTGGGGGAAGTGACTGGAGATTTGTCAGTCTAGAGATGGGATCATTATAATTAAGTTTAGTTCATTATCTTCTATCTGACACAGGGTCTTTTGGTAGATAGGTATTCAGCATATCCACTTCTAGTAAAGCAACTTCCATTCTTTATGATTTCTCTGTACTGCTCATAAGCTCTGATGTTTTATAGAATGCATCTAAATATAAGGCAATCTATTTCCAGGCATCCCAAATATCCAGTCTCCCACGCATGCACTCAGACCAAAATAGGAGTACATGGGCT
Source organism: Masticophis lateralis (assembly GCA_030761175.1). NCBI lineage: Eukaryota > Metazoa > Chordata > Lepidosauria > Squamata > Colubridae > Masticophis > Masticophis lateralis. Next base: position 34,854,521 of record JAUDYJ010000003.1, read on the forward strand.
CATTCTCATGTTACTATTTAATAACATGGTATCCCTCCCCACCCCCAACCCTTATGTCATTCATATATCTGAAAACAGCATGTGGAAATAATTAATGTGCCTACAAGAAAGAGATGTGCATATTGAAGAGACTGCCTCTGTGCTACTTACTTGTATTAATTATACCCACATGGGAATGACTCATGAGAGAACACTTATGTCTTTAAAAGGTAATGTTGGGAGCAGCCGTAAGCTTTAAATACTACCACTGAGAATCATTTACTTTTAGCTTCATTTCTCATCTCCAGTCCTTCCCCCACCATTTCATCTTCTCATTTTGCATAATTTTGTGTTCGTAATTTTTGCCCAGAGAATTGTCAAACTTCCCAGGCTCCTGTGTCAAATCAAGTGACGATGGCAAAGTGAATAGGTCATAGCAATCTAGGCCAGGATGAGTGCTGAAATGGGCTTGATGGAAGGCTATGCATCTTTGGCAGCAGGAGACTCCACAAACTAATCACTTTGTCTCTGAAAATGTTCAGTTGAATACAAATGGTGCATATCAATGCAGGCTTTTACAGCCTGCATCAATCCAATTGTGCCCCAGAATGCTCAGATTTTATTTTACAGCCACATTTTTTTTTAAAAAAAAATTAGAATAACAGAGTTGGAAGGGACCTTGGAGATCTTCTAGTCCAACCTGCTGTGTAGGCAGGAAACCCTATACCATTTCAGACAAATGGTTATTCAATCTCTTCTTAAAAACTTTCAGTGTTGGAGAACTCACAACTTCTGGAAGTTGTTCCACTGATTAATTATTCTAACTGTCGGGAAATTTCTTTTGAGTTCTAGGTTCTAATCTCTCTTGATTAGTTTCTATCCATTGCTTCTTGTCCTGTCCTCAGGTGCTTTGGAGAATAGCTTGAGTCCCTCTTCTTTGTGGAATATCAGAACACGGATATCATGTCATCTTTCCAGGAAAAAAAAAAATCTAGAACTATGAAATCTGTTAGCAGATTGAAGGTTGGGACCTGAGATGGTTATTTAATCATTATGTGTTGACCATTAATATAGGATAGGCAGTTTGTATGCCCTGATTTCCATTTTCCTTGTTCTCACCGCTTTTACAAATGTTACCGGTATTATGTATTAAAACTAGTAGGGCAGCCAACCACATGAAGAGCATGGTTGCCTACTGTATCACACCATGGAAGCTACAGAGCTGTCAAAGGAGAGAGACAATGGAAAGAAGGAAAGTGGCCTTCAGGGTTTCCTATCATCCTTTTGACCCAGGAGATAATTGAGACAATCTCTAAAATTTGTCTTAATTAACTGCAAGCAAAAGGAATAATTATAATAATAAATACATAGAGTCCTCTATTTAGGACCACCGTTGAGTCCATTTATGTTGCTAAGTGAAACATTTGTTAAGTGAGCTTTGCCCCATTTTTTGACTTTTTTTTGCCACAGTTGTTAAGTTAATAACATGGTTGTTAAGTGACTCTGGCTTGCCCATTGACTTTGCTTGTCAGAAGCTCTCAAAAGGTGATTACATGATCTCAGGACACTGCAGCCATTCTTAACTGTGAGCCAGTTGCCAAGCATCTAATTTTGATCACGTGACCATGGGGATGCTACAATGGTCATAAGTGTGAAAAACGGTCATAAGCAACTTTTTTCAGTGCCATTGTAACTTTGAATGGTCACTAAACAAACAGTTGTAAATTGAGGACTACCTGTACTATTAAATTTAACTGAAAAGGAAGATATCCATCCCAATTGCTGTTTACTAGTATTTCTTGGACCTTGAGCATAAGCTCCAAGGAGACAAGTATAACTGATCTGCTTGCTAGTAATTAGCTGAAGAATTTACATAGAAGAATGTTTTTTTTTTTAAAAAATGCTTATAGTTGATGTTTCTACATTCCCTCAGTGTGCAAGTCTAATCTAGTAGTAGCAGTGTCCTTTTTTGTTTTGTTTTAAAGAAAGGGTATATTTTTCCTGGCCAAGAACCACTCTTAAAAAAAAAAGTATTCTGTTTCCAATAATAATAAAAATGCAGACAGATCCACCCACTGAATATCTAAAAATACTTTTAAATTGAAAAAAATAAAAAATAAAAACCACTCCTGCATTTTTGTATAGCCTTTTGAAGAAAATAGATATACAAATATTATTGAGCGGATCTGTAGATGTTGGAATTCCAGACTCATCTTTCCACAATACAAGTAATATGTTCTAATTTTTGGTTTGCTTTGGCAGGTATTCATATCTGAAATAGCTGCTGGAGATTCTGTCAAACCTGTATTTGGATTATCAACACAATCAATATTTGCAAATTAATAACCAGGTGTGTCTTCTGGCTATGGTAAAAAAACAACAACATTAAGATGGTAATCACAGCAAGGTAATCAAAACTCTGCTTGTCTTCTATTGTGGCACAATCTTGGCTTTATTTTACAACATCTTGTGGACACTTCTCCACATAGCCATATAAATTCTATAGAAAGATATCTCCCTCAGTTATTTAAATACTTACAATGTCCATATGGTCACACTAATCATTGATCTGTGTATAAGATTTTTTTTTTTTGAGCTTTTAGGGACATTATCCATTTTGTCCCAATTTTACTGCCATATCCAGTTCAGCCATTCCTGACTGGAAAACATTAAGGTACATAAGAAAGAAAAAAAAAAAACCACACACCATAGTTTTACATTTGTGGAAAAAGAAATGTAGGTACAGTATAGGCAAGGAATAACTGGATAATAGCAAAAGAATCTACAATTAAGTTTAAAGCCAGAAGAAAACACCTTAAGTATATAGCCAAAGTGATAATTGGAAGGGATACTTCAGTTGTGATCAGGTGGAATTTAATTTTTTTAACTACTGGTTCTGTGGGTGTGGCTTGGTGGGGGGGCTTGGTGGGCATAGCAGGGGAAGGATATTGCAAAATCTCTATTCCTACTCCATTTCAGGGGAAGGATGCTGCAAAATCTCCATTCCAGTCCTCTCTGGGGCCAGCCAGAGGTGGTATTTGCTGGTTCTCCGAACTACTCAAAATTTCTGCTACTGGTTCTCCAGAACCTGTCAGAACCTGTTGAATAGCACCCTGGTTGTGATTCCAATTCCTGTTTCAGAGAAACAACAGTGGGAAAACAGTATGTCTCGAAAAATTCCAGAGGGATTTGGATGACTGCTATATAATAATCAAAATGCTAGAAAGAATGGGCCTAATAATAAGTGTTGATCTATTTTAGTATTTTCTATTCATATGCATATGGAATGTATGTCAGATATAGATGAAACATGTATCTGCCGTCAGCAACTCCTGTAACAATAGCTAATTATAAACACCAATTTTCTATGTGCAAAAAAAATAAAAATCAGAAGCACTATCTTTGAATAGATGATAAATTATATTATAGTGAATTACATTGGTGGGATGGTAGTTTAATATATGAGACATTAAGTAATTGATAAAGCAAATAGCCTCTTAATAGACTATGACACATTATTTCAACTTATGACATGTATTTCAAACAGCTACTGATTCATATTTTACTTGTATCCTTGTTTAATTTCCTAACAAATTCTATTTTCTAAATTCCTTATGAACATAGTTGCTCTGATCCATAGATCAAACACCTACTGTCCAGCACAATAGCTATGCTTCTGGTTCTTCATGTTTTCAGTGGTATAATAATGATTTTTTAAAAAAGATAGATAAAATAGCTAAATAAGTTGCTATCGTTTTAAAAATTCTGAAACAAATGGCATTAAAATATGAAAGAAAAAAGAGAAAGAACAAAAGAAAGAAAAAGGAAGAGAAAAAAGAGAGAAAGAGAAAGAAAAAAGGAAAGAAAGAAAGAGATAGATGTGTCTCCCAGTGGATATAAGGTCTATTTTATGATTTGTCAGTCCTTGAAAATAGAGATTTAATAGCATTGATAATAGTCCAAAGGTAGAAAAACAGTTTAACAGTGACTCCCTTTTTATATGTGACCCCCCCCCCCCCGCCGGATGTTTACTATAGACTAAGAGAAATAGAACATATTGAGAATCAGGATCTCAGGGTCAGACAATGTATGTAAACACCAAGTAAATGAAGCTAATATTTTAAAAGGCAGGATGATGCACAGTGATTGCAGGTTAACATCTGCTTCTGGAACAGATTGCCTTTTAGCCCGACTTTTTAAAATAAAATGTTTTAATTCTTGTATTTTAGGCGGATTACAACAGGTGTTATTGATTTCATAGATTTCTTTGAGATATTGCTTTTTTATTCTTTCTTTCTTTTTTTGTACATCACTCCAGACTCCTTTGGGAGGAAGAGTGGAATAAAAATAAAGTAAGATTATAAAGAAGGAAGAGGAGAAGGAAAAAGAGCAGCAGCAGGTGGAAATGAAACCCTTTCAGATGTTGCTTAAGCTTTGTTTTCCATTGATGGCTTTTGCACAGCTCCAGTCATTGTTGGTGAAGAGGTGCCCCACTGTACTATTGAAAATGAGAAAAAGTATATGCACTTACTGCCTGGTAACTGCTTGCATTAGTTACTCCCCCCTCCCTCCCTTGGCTGGTAAAAAGATTTGCCATCCCGGGGGAAGTAGAAATAAAGGTTGAGCAGGCTACTGACATTCCACAGCAGATGAACAGAGGGGCGTTTTTTTTCCAACAGCCATCCCAATTTCTGGCCCTCAGATGTGCAGGCTCTCAACAAAGGGTGGAGGGAATATGCAATCAGACAAGTGAACTTGCTAGCAATCAGAAAGAAGAGAGGGAACAAAACACAAGAAAAGTAGTCACAACAACCTAATACGAACTGAAGTTTTTATTGGAAGGAGTGATGCGATGTATCAGAGGGAATAGAAACAACTCCTGTGTAATTGTATTTTATGTAAAGTGCTTTGGGGATTCTCCTAAACTGAAGGCAGGATATAAATAAACAAATAATATAGAGACTGGGGAGACAGCAATTTGTATTGCATGACAGCCAATATAGTCTATCAGTACCAGTGTTTTGCCATTCCTGATGAAGATATTATTTTGTTACATATGTAGAGAGAGCTTTTAAAGAAACCAGAAGTGTGCCAAAAGTTTGAACATACAGCACATTTAGATCATTCCACTTCACTTAGGACCAGGTTCTGCATGAGTCATCACTAGATTTCTTCTTGCCAAATGAAAACTACAGGGAGGCACTTTCATGGGTAAAAGAGAAAAGATTTTCTATCTTTTACATTATGATCCAAATCCTTCACCCCTTTCACCAACACTAAAGCATAGTACAACACTTTTAAAAACTAGTTGTAATACACACTTCAACAAATTACCTATAAAGCAGGGGTCTCCAACCCCCGGACTGTGGCCCACTACTGCAAATGGGCTGCATGAGCAGCTGGATGACATGTGTGTGTGCAGCTCAACTTGCATAAGCGGCGGGCCAATACATGCATGCACACACGCATCTGCATGTTTGCACTGATCTGTTCATCTCACTCCTACCACCAGACTGCCAAGCCATAAAGGTGTTGTGACCTAGGCTTCCTGAGTCATTAAAACACACAAGTAGTCCCAGAAAACTCTTTTATTACAACAACTATGAATTACATTCATTCACAGCTGAGTCCCAATTAGTTGCAAAAAGTCCTTCAGGAGAAGTTCTTTGGGATAATCACCAACCTTTATCTCCTTTGACACTCTGTCAAAGACCTACTTGGCAAAGCCACACAGAGTCCAGAATCAAACAGAGATGCCGACTGGGAACAGAATTAACAATGTTGCTTTCCTGCAAAGGGCCCATGTGCCTTTGCTCCTCTTTTAAGCCTTATGCGAGGGCCAATCAATTCCAGGCCTTACTCCAGAGTCGTTCCTTTTGTTTTAGCTGTTCTTGACTTCTGGCAGCTCTGCACAGGTGCGCATTAGGAACAGACTCCTCCTGTTCCTCTGCCTCTCTCTGACTCTGGAGGCTCCGGAGTCAATGCATAACTCCCAGATGGCCTGGGCCCCATCTCTGTCTCCTATGCAGAGCCCTTGTCCAGGTCTTCCCCAGACTCCAAGACTGGCCCATGTTCCTCCCCAGCCTCCTCACTGTCCAACTCTGCTGCCAGCTCCGCAGGCTGCTGGCAGACCACACAAAAGGTTGGGGATCACTTCTATAGAGGACCTGACGTTTTGGGAATTTGGTGCTGTGATGGTTAAGGCTTCAAGCTAAAAACTGGGAGACTATAAATTGTAATCCTGTCTTAGGCACAAAGCCAGCTGGGTGAGCTTGGGCCAGCTATTGTCTCTCAGACCTAGGAAGGAAGCAGTGGCAAACCACTTTTGAAAACCTTTCCAAGAAAATTTTGGGGACTTGATCAAGCATGATTGAATGAAAGGAAAAAAATGATAAACAATATTTTTATGAATCATTAGATGAGCTTTTAGTAAATACGGAATCAGGATCCTACAAGAGCAGAGGTTTTCTCTTTGAAGATATCCCAAATCTTTTAATACAAAGAAAGCTACAGAAATGCAGAACTTACATTGAAATTTCCATGGCATCTTTCCAATCATGACAACTCTTTTACATTTCTCCTCACTTTCTCTGGATTTTGAAGGTAAACCCCAATAGACGAACTGCATGAAAAGCTTTATCACATGCCATTGTCAGTGACATTGGGCACAATTGTAGGCTTTACTTTTGTATTAACATGGTTGAACCTAGAAATCTACAGTATATATTAGCAGTTGCCATATATGCTGGAAGTACATAGTTCGAACAAATTCTGGCTTATGAACATAAACACAATTCTATTTATATTTTCAAACAATTGTATTCCTCTTATGAAGGCTTGATCACCTGTTGTAGGAGCTGTGGGAAGATGATCCAAAATGGTTTCAGGGTTGACACTGTTGTTATTGTTGATAGTACTTCAGGGCAGAAAAAAAAATCTGAATATTTATGGTTTTTAGCAGCTTGTTGCTATCAGTGTTACTTTTTGGGTGTTCATTTCTTAAAATTGAGTTTGAGAGCTGTTGAAGTGATTGAATCAGGGGTGAGATGCTACCAGTCCAGTCTGGTTTGGGCAAACCAGTAGTGATAAAAACTACCAGTTCATGTGAACCGGTAGTAAAAAAAAGCTCCTGGTGTGGGCAAATTGGTATTTCTAATGATTAGCTGTGCCACACGGTTTAGCTAAATCGCATGGCACCGCTGTTCCCCCCTCGCTATTCTACTTACCTAGTGAAGTCTTTTTCTGTATGAAGCATGTGTTTGGTGCGCACCGTGCATTTGTGGGCAGCAGACCGGTGGCGATCCAAAGAGGATTTCACCATTGGATTGAATCATGTGTTGTTCATCCTCATCCTATGCAAATAATTTGAAGAATTTCTAAAGTCTAGATAGAAAAGCAGAAAGATTTGAAGCTTTTCTTTTCAGTTTTTCTTAGCTGAAACCTGCTTTATTCTGAAAAGCACAGTTAGAACTTCAGTTGGGAGGTACAGCTGTCTGTCACATAGCTATACCTTTCCTTTCTTCTATCTTTTCACTGCTATCTTTATTTGGATATTTTGAATTCATGCAATGGTTTTAAGAAGAAAAGGATTTGAACCTATCCAAGGTCATTTTTTCCTGAAAAATTCGGAAGGTGTAAGGTTATTCAAAAGTTTCAGAAACCACTCCCTTTGGTTCACGATACTTTAAACCAGGGTCTCTAAACTTGGCAACTTTATGATTTGCGGACTTCAATGCCCAGAATTTGTATTTCATCTCTTATGTTGGCTGAGGAATTCTGGGCGTTGAAGTCCACAAATCATAAAGTTGCCAGGTTGCCCTGCTTTAAATAATTCCTATTTTGTTTCAAAAGGCCTAATTTTGATCCAATCCAAACCACATTTTCATTATTTTGGAAATAGCAGAGTAGAAAGGCCACATGAATAACTTTGTTTCTAGAAAATCTCTGTACTGACTAAAAAAGAAATGCCACAAGCAGTTCTCTAAAAGTGAAAACACTAATTTACTTGGAAGCAAATTAATAACTTGCACCTTTACTATTTGAAATGTATTAAATTTTCATTGATCAATAAATTATTATGAGTCAATGGCTGAGTTTAGATCTAGACGTACCTATTATGACTGAATTTACTGATTAAAGATAGAAGCTAAGTCTCCTTGGAGATTAGGTCAAATATTTCCAAACTTTATTTTAAAACTTAGAATGGGACCAGGACTTCAGAATGTCTCTTTGATGTACTTGAGAACCATTTACCATAACAGCAATAACAAATTACAGCCAGTCACTAAACTGCCAAAAAATCTCAATGGTTATCTCTGTCATTGTGGCTTTCAGACAATTACAAGCTATGAATTAAAAACAGAAGACTATAGAAACTATAAGTACAGGGAGCTTGCCTTTACAGATGCTTTAAATATAGTTGCAAAATATGAAGGTATCATGGAAAGAAGGACTAGTAAATATAAATCTGGAGTTTTACCATTTCTAGTATATCTAATCTAGCTATTAGATGGATTAAAATGAGAGAAAACATGATGTTGGTTAAGTATCATTGCTGATGGCATAGATGTATTTCACATTGTAGTTTTGATCAACAAAGAAATACTTAAATTATATTTCTGGCAGTCTTGCCAGGCATACACAATGCCTATCAGCTTTACCACACCCAACTTTGAATGGCCTATTGAGGATCACATTCACAAGGAGATTATGCCACACCCTAAATTGGGACCAAATGTTAAAAGGCATATGTAAAAAAAAGGCCTCACCTAATCTCTCTGGTTGCACGTATCCCCTATGCTATATTTTGTAGTACTGCAGATAAAGGAAAGCTGTCTCTCATTTTAATTTCAATAGAAAGAAGATACCTCTAAATCCTGTTTATGATTGCTCAGAAGACTTCCTTTAGGTACAAATAGAAATCTTGCTAGGTAGGCCTACACCAGGCAATAGCTTTAGCATGTTTATGTTTTGTTGAAATAAAAATAATTTCATAATATTTGACATTGACTAGGCTGTACTTTGGGATCATCATATACCGAACAAAACAGTGCTTTTACTGATAAATTTGTTGATATTCCTATTTCACACAAAGGAAGTTAAGACACAATAGATAGAATTTGAGATTAAGATCATATGTATTCATACATTTGAAAGTAATATTTTCATATCTAAGGGCTGATTCCTTTTATCCCAAAATCATGTTTAGTATTTGGTAAGATGACCAGAAACATTGCAGTTCTCTTATCATGCCAAAATTTGATCAAGCAGTTGGATAGGAGAAATTTGAAGACTTGCTACAGACTATGCACAGGTCAAGTAAGTTTTATTCATGCAATTTCACATAAAGCAGATAAATAGGAAAAAAGGATTCATATTAGTGGCCTGCTAATAACCATGCAATCCAGAATAAGTGAACATATATACTATAATTGCAGGATATCCCAATAATTAATGGAATTAACATATTAGATTGTTACAGCCACATATGTGAAATATTAAAGGTCTCATAGGTACTGAAATTTTCACTAACACTTGCTGTATATCATGAAGGCTGGAGAATTCTGGGATTTGAAGTCCACATATTTTAAAGTGGCTGAGATTGAGAAACACTGTGATATATTAAACAAATCAGGTTTAAAATAGTGTGCTCTTTTAATCCTGCTCCTGTGCTTTTAAAATCCACAAGGCCCAGGTGGCAAACAACTAAAATCTAGTCTTTTCTGCTGTTTTCCATTTGTTATTTTTTTTAATAATAATAATAATAATAATAATAATAATAATAATAATAATAATGTAGTCATAACATACAAAGTCTGCTACTATAGCATTTTCACCTCATTCTCATATACATATATGTCAGAACCAGGCAAAGGAACATCCATAAGGGAAAAAAAAATATATATGATAAGAATAAGAATCACAATTTCAGATTAACAATTTCTTCTTTTTCTGGATTAACAAGAATTCTCTGGGTCTATTTTGAATGGTTTCTGTTAGAATTGTAATTCCTTGTGTCAAACTTTCTCTCTGTCTCTCTTTCTTTCTAAGAAAACCTGAATTGTGGATTCAGCCTTTCTGTTATTGAAACTCAGAACCTACAATCAGTTACCATGTAATTAACTGTATTTTTTTCTGTCTGGTGAATGTATTAATTATCTTCAGTACAACATAATGGACTCTCTTCTCATGAACATAGTGTCCTTGGAAAAAGTTTTGTTTCATTTGTCAAATCTCTCCTGTAACTGAAAAATACTTTGGAACAGCAACTTCAAAAGTATTTCTGGAAGAAAGATAACATTTATAAACAAGGAAGCTCACCTCAGTTATATACATTGATGAAATTTGCCCGAAAGGTTTATCTTTCTCCATATCACATAGATGAAATTTTCAGCAACATTGTAAACAACAATTTGGTGGTAGGTCTACCCAAAGAAGTGACGGGCACCTCTGATCTCATGCTGCAAACTAGGAAGACCGGGAAGGAACACCTCCCCCAGACACATAAATTTTAAAGGTAATGATGCCTTTGGAATGTTGATAGTACAAAACTTTCAAAAGGTGAAATTATTTCTAAGTTAAACTAGCAAAGACGCAAGCTGGTTTAGGCCTTTTTGCACCTCTGTGCTGGAGAACAGCAGGGTTTAAATTACAGCAGCTTCAGTCTTTGCTTTCCAATCCCTTAATCCTTAAGGAGCAGAGGTTTCAGTTCAAGACAACTTCACACAGAGCATTAAAAAAAGGGGTTTGGGAGAACCTCCTTGTAGAGGGATGATAATTTTTCCACCCCCAGCTGTAGCTTTCTCTTGAAAATTAAAAAAATAAGAAAGACCAAATAAAACTGTTATAAAATAATTAATTCATGTGAAGAGTGCTGTTTTTTAAAAATATACATACCATATTTTTCAGAGTATAAGATGCACTGGAGTATAAGACATACCTTAATTTTTGGGGAGGAAAATAAGAAAAAAGCTGATTGGCAGGTGGATCAGCCTCCAGGAATACTCCCAATCAGTTGTTCCCAGAGGTGAATTTTAGCAACAGGTTCATTGGTTGTGAGCTCTGTACATTGCTTTTTTTTTCTGCCTCTGAAAGCCTCTGAAACAGAACTTCAGAAAAAAAAGCCTCTGAAGCTCTGTTTGGGGGCTTCTTTTCTGAAGCTCTGAAGCCTTCTTTTCTGAAAATTTGTTTCTGATGCTTTTTTCAGCCTCTGAAATCTCCATTTGAGAAGCTGAGCGGGGCTACATTCGGAGTATAAGACGCACCCAGATTTTCACCCTCTTTTTTGGGGGGGGGAGGTGTGTCTTATACTCTGAAAAATACAGTATGTGAAAAGGAATACATGATCTTCAGAGAATCGTACCTGTGGTTTTCATCATTGTTTTATTGGTATTCCCTCACGTTTGTGAAATGCCAGATCTCCAGTAGAAATGGAAACTGGTCTCTAAGGTTGGTTTACATCTGGTAGCCAATGCTGTTCTTTTTCCAAAAATCTGTATAGGTTGACTATGGGCAATTATGGTCTGATCTAAGACACATGCATTTGCTAATTTTTTCCAGCTGTTCTTGGAACACTGAATTTGCCTTATCTATAATTAATGTTTTCTAATAGGACTAAAGTAAAAAAAAATACAAAAACAAAAACCAGAATCATTTCATTTTCTTAGTATTAGGTTCTGGTGGTAACAATTTCATGTAAGTGTGTATATGTTTGCTGTTTAAAAGCAAAATTGAGTTTAGGGTCCAAACTGTAATTTAGATTAAAATTTCCAGGTGTTATGTATATACATAGCTACATCAAAGAGAATGGGAAAATAATGTCTTATTTAGGTTTGCTCCCCTAGGACTTAAATGGGGCAGAAGTGGTCATAATTGATTTTCAGAATCATTCTGGAAACTGTTATGAAAATTTTTAGGTAAGCTGGAATGTTGTTTTCTGAAACTGTTGCTGCACATTGCCTTCTGCAGGCACTTTCAGATTGTGCTAACCATACCTTCATCAACAGCGTTCTGTTATTCTAAAATTCTTCAGGGAGATGCATCTGGTGTGAAACTATCATATCAGGCAGTTAACAACAAAATCATTTCCCAAAAATGTGAAGGGTTTTTAATGAAAAAATTCATCAGTGCAAAAGCCTTTACTGAAAAACGAGAAGTGGTGCCTGATTACTCTATGACAGTTTCCTCTGCATTAGAGAGTTTCCTAATTTTAAGTAAACATTTCTTTCTTTAATAAGCTTGTGCTGAGAGGCGCTGACAACTCACAGTGACAGAATTACATTCATGTGCTTTTTCTTTTGCGCTGGAGAAAGTGGAATGCAGTGGAGTTGTTGTTTTGAGAACACAAAATGCGTGAAAGGGAGGGAGAGCTAATTTTCTTTTCTTTCTTTCCAGTTTTGATTCTTTCTTCAAGATGGTTTGACCTTAATCCAACAAATTTAATGTGACATAACCCTGAAACAAAAACAGGAACGCCTCTCAGGTCCAGCTTTGGAATGAAAAAGCTGTAATTATTAGTCCTCTGTGTGATCTTTTCAGATTGTGCTGATGAGATGAAGTTTAATCTCCTTTCTCTCCTCTACAGCACCACAAACCACAGGCAGTTTAAGGCTGCCTGGAAATCTCTCACATCTGGAAGAGCAATAATTCTTGGGATTTTGCTTGACAGCCATGACAAGCAGCAGGGCAGCCAGAAACAACTGTCTCTTCTGTTGTGTTATTTGCAAGAAATCAGGAGAGGAGGAGCAGCACAGGACCACATCCTTCTTCAGCATATGTTAGAGGAGGAAATACTTTTATTTTCTGCCAGATGCTTCATGAATACGTCCTAAATATTACATAAGACAGTAGCTATCACTTCCAAACAAAATTCCTTGGTGTCTGCTAAACTGCAAAACATATGAAGGCCTATTGTCTGGCAAAGGATTTGCACAGATTCTTCAGTGATGTATAGAAAGAGAGGAAGAGGGAGAAGGAGAGAGAGAGAGATTTCACATTCTCCATTTTGATTTATAGGGTTCTGCACACCCTGCTGTGGTGAATACGATACCATCTTCTAAGCAGGATTATATCATGAAATGTATATGGGATTTAGCTACAGTAACTTTGCTGGGCAGTTCAGAATGGCCAGCAAACTACAAGAATTTATGGCAGCACAGCTTGTGCTGTCAGACTCGGGACTGGTGTTTATGATTTCAGCAGAAGCAGAAATAAACAACTTTTCCTTAATGGTTCTCTTTATATGTCGGCAGCAGTACCTCTGCCTGGTTTCACAACAGCAGCTGGTGCAGTGATCTGTTCAATGGCATACCCAACCAGTGCCTGGTAATTTGCATTTCTGCTTGTTCTACTTTCCTTCTGAAGGAGCCAGAACTTCATAAATCAGAAACAAGTACCTGAACAAATAGTATGTATTTTTTAAAATCTTTTTTTTTAATATAAATATATGTTGGACAAATAGAATCAGAGCTTGGGATGTGAGCCCAAGGAACATCTCTATTTAGTTCTTTTTTAATGATATATTTGTAAAGAATTCTATATGTTTAAAGATAAAGTCATAAATATATTTAACAAAGGCTTTCACAAATTTAGCAATAGTAAAAAAAAATACAATGAAATTAAAGAAAGAGTGCTGAAAGAGAGATAGAAGGAGAAATACTTTAATTTAGTGATATGAACCATTCTGTTAAATACAAGCCATATCTGGTGTGCTTCCTTAGGAAAAAAATTATTTTCTCTGGTCTGAAAGTGGTCAGAAAGTGAAAAAGTTTTCCAAGCTAAAAAAACTCAGCCTAAAACTCCATGAAGAGTTACCTGGAAGCAAATCTTACTGAACACAGTGGGACTTCCTTGCAGAGTCTGTTGAATGCTTTGGGAAATAATCTGTTGAATGCTGTAGATATAACCAACACAGTATTAAAAGTTTGTTATCTTTTTTAAAAAAATAGCCTCAATCCAGCAAAGGACACAGAAGAGCGCATTTACAAAATGGAGTACTTGCTGGGTCTCAGAAAGTTAGTTTGGAATATACCCTATCTTCTAGCTATACTACTTCCAAAGCTGTTTTTTAAGTGTACTTACTTTGAGGCAATCTTTGCTATAGTATGTAGTAGACTTGTTAACCAACCAGGGTTTATTGTTTGTTTATGCCGTAGGGCAAATATTCAGACAATTATGGGAAGAATTTCCCCCTCCTTTCTCTTGTTATGCTAGCTCTGTCTCCCCTCCCCACTTCTCCCATGAAAGAGGAAAGGAAATCATAGTTATTGTAATGTTTAAAAGTCCACTTCATTATTTTTAAAATTACTGGACAGAATGCAGAAGTTATCTACTCTAGGTTTTGTTAGGGGCAAATTGTTTGTGATATTAAAGTGGTAACGAAGTAGAGGCAGTGGTCATGCATAAACATCTAAGCCTGTCATAAATATAACTTCCGCTGAGTACTCTAGATTCCAGACAAAAGACTCAGTTGCAGTCTTTTGAAGGAGAAAGTTTGGAATTTGAGATTCTCTGGGATACACAGATCCTGCCTGAACAGAGGGTAGAAATTGGCCAAGAGAGACCTTATCCAACTCCAGCTGTTGTACTTTTTAGCTCAGCCTAATAGAGAAAGCCATGGTGATAGTGATTCATGTCTCTCTCACTGCATATAATGCATATTGATTATTACAATGTGAAATGTAGATGATTTGGAAGCTACAAACAAGTGCAAAATGTAGTAGCCAGACTGCTAGCAGTTAAATGCAGTATTCCAAAACAACAGTTTTGCAGATTGCACTGGTAGCTAAACATTCTCAGGCCTAACTGAAAGTATTGCTCATCACTTGTAAAGCCCTATATTATACAACACTGGCTTGGGTAAGTGTTGTACATTAAAGAGTACATTATTCAAAATAATTCTGTCCATCAGGCATGATCATCCAGAAAATTCTATTTAATCCTACGTTGATAAGAGATGGAACATGAAGATTGAGGCCTTCATGAGGTCTTCTCAGTTGTTGTCCAATGCTGTGGACACATTACCTCAGAAATGCCTAACTCTTTCCTCCTGGTGTTCCATAAAGTAATGTATCAACTTCTTTTTAAGTTGAAATTTGACATATAATACAATGGTATCTGCGCAGTCATAAATATGGTGGGTTTTTTTTTTTTTGTTTATATACTGGTGTTGATTGAATTGATTTTTATAGGAAATTCAAGACTGTTACTTAGGAATTATGTTTTATATTGATTTCAGATTGTACACTATCCTGCAGTGTAGAAATTTATAAAATAAAAAGACAAAGCCTATAACTAGTTTGAGTGGGTTTATTAGATAGCAGCAGAAGCAGAACTAGAGATATGATCGTTAACCCTATATATTTTATTGAGAGTAGGATGATTGTGTGTGTGTGTGTGTGTGTGTGTGAGAGAGAGAGAGAGAGAGAGAGAGAGAGAGAGAGAGAGAGAGAGAGAGTTGAATTTGCAGGGATGATGTCACCATTAGCTGCTGGAAAAAAGGATGATAAATACTATTCTTGTACCATATTTTTTATTTCAGAAAATAAGTGGTTTTTTGTTTTAACTATATCACTAGATAATACAACATTCAAAAGTAGCATATTAAAAAAAAACCCTCTCAGGCTTTCAAAATAGCCTTAAAAGGTAACCTTGTGCAATCTGGCATTATTGTAACTGACAATGATCTGAACTTACTGAATCCAGATCTTGAAAAAGCTTCATAGTTTCTTCTCCAGATCCACAATGGCAGTCTCCCAGCCAAGGAAAGCATTCCCAATACAATGTTGTAGGTAGGTAGAAACAGATATCTTCTTTGCAAAAGAAAGAGAAGGGGAGAGTGCTTACGGTAAGTCTGTAGAGGGAAGCCATGATGCTAAAGGGGAAAAAAACCCATATTTGGCACCCTTACATCTTTGTAACTGTAACTTAAGAGATCTGGGTAAACCCTGATCTCTTAAGGTCTATTTTAAGATTTTATCTCTGATAGTCTGTGATTGGATGGCATGCCATAATCAATATGTCATAAGCACTTAAAAATGTATTTAAGTAAACACTGAACATTCTGGCTTATAGTTCTTGCTATGAAATTAAATATAAATTTCCCAAATGATTCTACATCTTAATTATCTTATGTAAAGCATTTTTCATGTTTTTATTTTTTAAAAAAGTCTAACCCTCACTTTTTAAAAGCTCAAAGACTGCTGATAATTCACTGTATATATATAATCAGGCAGAAAATGCATTTTAAAAATAAGAAGAAATGAGATAACAGCTCCGTGCCAAAGAAAAACAACCTCTCTGCCAAACTACACATTGTTAAGTTAAAATGTGTTCCATGTGGAAATAGGAAGACTGCTCTTATAGAAAGGCTAGTGATCTAAAGCAGGGGTCTCCAACCTTGGCAACTTTAAGACTTGTGGACTTCAACTCCCAGAATTCCTCAAATTTGCTTTGCTGGATGAGGAATTCTGGGAGTTGACGTCTACAAGTCTTAAAGTTGCCAAGGTTGGATCTAGAGTCATCTGGCTGCATGCCTGTCAATTACACATTTTGACTTCTAGTTTTAGAACTAGAATCGAAAATGTTTCTTTTTATTTATTTTTTTCTTTTCTTTCAGATGTTTAAAAGACTGTTTCTTTCTCCTGGTGATGCAATACATTTTCTAGTAAATTTGTACATGCAGACCTCTAGATTGTAATAATATCCTACTATCATAAATCATAAAATTGATTCAGATTCAATTCTGCAATTTGGAAAATAGCCTAATAAACTCAGACCAAAATAAAAACTTTCCGATTTAATTTATTACCAGATTCAAACAGGAAAATATAATCACATGAGAACCTTGAAGGGTGCCACAAAATTTTAATTTAACAGTGTATGTGGAAGGGGATGGTATTAAATAAATGGGCCCCTTGCTCTGATTTCACCTTCCGTAGCTACTGGAATTTAATGAATCACTTCATGAAACATTTGAAGTGTATACTTCAAATAGTATACATCTGATATAAATGTTGGATTTTTGAAATCCGTTCCTGTGATAGCTTGACAAACTCATCTCTCTTCCTCATTCTTCTTTCTACAGAATGGGATAACATTGTTCTTTCTATAGAACAGAATAACAATAGATTTCAGTGCCCAAGTCTGCCCAGTAAATAAACTTTTGTGCCAAGCACAGGAAATTCAGCAACTCCAGGCCATTTAAAATGAATATAAAAGTTTATTGCAAACTCATGTTCTATACAAGAATCTGAACTACTAACAGTCAAAGCAAATTGGCAGTAGATAAGAATCAATGGAATTCATGATGGACTGGACTTAGATCTCTCGTGGGCATGAAGGGGCTCAAGACTGATGTGTTTGACTTCTCCCTCAGGCTCAGCCTGGTCATCACCTACATTTTGTTTTTAAATGAAAGGCCTCTGATTAGATTTTTTTCTCGGATAAAAAATGATAGATAAATTGTCCTTGCTTTTGATAGTAAATAGCCCCACCTTTACAATAAATCAAATGGGGAAAGTGTATTTGAAATCTTTTACAAATTGGTGAGCTACATGTATCCATATCCTTATGCATTATTTGTGATTAGACAGTGGATCTGTCATTCATTGCAGTCTAATTCTGTTGCTTTTCCTTTTCAGCCTAGCGTTTACAGAAATGAAGGCTATAAGTAGCTGCATTTATTTATCTACAGGAACTATGCTTGACTTTTTGCAGTGTTAGACAATGCCCGAGGCCACATGATAGTCCTGTTTTGGTTCTGCTTGTTTCTGAAAGATCAAGCTTCATGAGCAACATCACTCAGAACTTGGCCAAATCTGATGCTCACTCCAACTCTTTATTCATGACTAACTTTACAATAAGACAGGAAAGTGAAAGGGTAGAAGGAAGAATTTGGGAGAAATTTAGTAAAGTTTCTGATTGTATTTTTTAAAAAACGATTGAATAGTGCTAGTATAAATGTGGTTCCCATCTTGTCAATCACGTTTTGGGCTGGATTTGAACTGAAATATACTGATATGGATGAAAGTAGGATATTTAACAAGACTGACACATAACATTTCCATCTATCTTTGTGAAAATATGGATAACCAAATGGCTATTGTGAGGAACCTGTTCCACATCTAAGACTTCAAAATGCTGATGGGCAGTTTAATCAATGGTCTTCAATATAGAGTAAAGCCTTCTCAGGAAGAGATTCCAGTAACACAGTTCTCTTCTTAAAGAGCATTCATGGCCATTTATGTCCATGTTCTTTTCATAAAGGCGGGGCACATTTAACCTAGCTTTGAGTTTCTCCATTTTTGTTTTGTCTCCATACGCACAAAAAATAGTTCATATTTTACAAAGTAAATTGTAAAAAACTGGGTGGCAGATTTTTAGATTTCATCAAGTTTTCTTAAAAGTGTTTTTCTGTACTCATTATTTCCTGAAGAAAAATAAAAGCTGCTATTTTGTTTTAAGTAGAAGAAATCTCTCCACAGTTTTGGCCTTTTGAGAAATGTTAAAGTTATATAGTGTACCCTTAGTGTTATCTAAATCAACAGATTCTCTGAGGGCTTTTTTTAAATAGCTTTAGCATCCAGTTCTGTTGAAATAATAGTTTTTATAGTTCTGCTTCCTTTCTTAACGACTTGCTATGTATGTTACAGATACCACTGTATGAAGAGACATACATAAAGTAGAAAGCAAACACCTTAGCTTTGTTTGAAGCTAAGACTTTAAACAAAGGTCACTATCCCATTGGTGATCTCTGGGAGATTCTCCCTGCTTCCTTCATTACTCATATTAAACTTATATTTATCATACTGTTATAGTATATACTTTCCATATATAGACACTTGGTAATTAACAACACTGAAGGTTCTGTTCATTGTGAAATATTTCACATTTTTCAGAAATGTTGAAAGCAATGAGATGAATTTTGATTACCATATTACATTTCAAAGCATTCAGTGATGAAAATATAGACACACAAGCGCTAAAACACAAATTGCCTGTGTGTGCATGTGCTCGTGTGCATAGGCTTTATGGGTACTTCTCTTTAGCCAGGTTCTTTCTATGTAAACCAAGATTTTTATGCAGCCCTATAAGCCCGAAATAGATCTATCTTAGTCTCCCAATGGGCAGCAGAGGGTTCCTGGTTGCCAGGAAAAAAAAAAAGCCTAGAAACTAATGGATTGTGATTTCACTGAACTAGGGCTGCAAAAAATCTTGGTTTACATAGGAAGAACCTGGCTAAAGACAAATGCATATACGTACCTACCTACCTACCTACCTACCTACATACATACATACATACAGGTAGGTCTTTGGTTATTCAGGTTTTCTCCCGCGTAAAATTGGAATTGTCTTGGTGACGTTTCGACGAAGTCTCATTTGTCATCTTCAGGCTGGTGTTGTTGGCTTCCTGCTTCTAGGAGCAATGTGTGATCGCAGCTGTTTCTTCCTTTTAACTGCTAATGGGGGTGTGAACTGATTGGATGAGGGCTTGGCTGTGCTCTGATTGGATGGGGGGTTGGCTGTGCTCTGATTGGATGGGGGTGTGTTCTGTTTGGGTGGGGCCTTGGTTGTGCTCAGGTTAGTCCGAGTTGCAGGGGGATTTGAGCTGGTGAGCTGCATTGCTGTTGTTTGGCTTCATGTTCGTGGTCATGCCACATTTTCATGGTGGGTGTCAGTCTGCTTCATGAATGGATTGGAGGGGTTTAAAGTGGCTAATGATGCAGCTGCGGTCTGGCTTCTGGTCCATGGTCGTGCCTCATCATCAGTGTGGTTTTGAGTCTGCTTTCTGAGTGGATATGTGTGGTGACATCCTGTGTGGCCCTCGTGAGTGTGGGTCTGGTGTCATTCCTCGTGTTGATGAATGAGACTTCTTTGAAACATCGCAAGACACTTCCAATTTTACATGGGAGAAAACCCAAATAACTAAAGACCTACATACAAACACCCACAAAACCATTTTATACCAAATTTATATTTCACTGATAAAGAAATAAAGGGAGTCTAGTATAGATCTATTTCAAGCTATTTAGCTCTCATCAGCTAGCCATACCCTTACTTGGATTTGAACTTGGGCTGCCTGCATGTTAGGCATTTGTATGTTTGTGTGTTTATATATATATATATATATATATATATATATATATATATATATATATATATATATATATATATATATATATATATATACACACATACATACATACACACACACATACAAGTCTTGGCGTATTCGGGTCTTTTCCCGTGTAAGATTGAGAGTAACTTGACGAAGTTTCAATGAAGTCCCACTCATCATCTTCAGGCTGGTGTCTTTGGCTTCGTACTTGTGCGAGCAAAGCGTGATCGGAGATGCTGTCTCTCTATAAATACTCTTTATAAATATATTATAAATAAATCAAAGGCACCACAGATAAAATCAACAAAATTCTCCACAAACACAACATCAAGACAACCTTCTGCCCAGACCAAAAAATAGCCAACATCTTAAGAAACCCCAAAGACAAGATCCAGCTAGAAAACCAAGGAGTCTATGAAATACCATGCAAAATCTGCCCAGCCACATACGTTGGACAAACCAATAGGAGAATAAATGCATGCATTGCAGAAAAACAAAAACACAGTCAGAAAAGAAGAAAAAACTTCCTCCCTTTTCCAGCATCTTAAAACAACAGGACATGAAATTGATTTTGAAGGAACCAAATTAATCTCCAAAACTGAACACTTCAACAAGAGAATAATTATGGAAGCCATCGAAATAGAGAAACACCTCCATAACATGAATAAATGTAATGATACCTCCCGCCTACCAGACATCTGGAAACTAACCCTAGTCAACAAATGAACCCCAGCCACAAACATTGACACCAGACCCAGGATAACACATGACGCCACCACCAATCATCCTTACCAGATTCAAACCGAATCCCATCCCATAGACGAAATGCAGCCACTATCCAGGGGCTGGACTACAGCGGCATCGCCAGCTGCTGCACCCTCCTCCGATCCCCACAATCAAAGCAAACTAATAAATGCCATGAACATATTACAAGACCTCAGACTCAAATCCAAATCAAAGCCTGGGATGTTGCATCACAGCCATCTGCTCAAGACAATACATCACAGAACTCAGAATGTTACAACACAGCCAACTACCCAGGATGTTGCAGCACAGGACTCAGGATGTCATAACACTAGAACTCAGGATGCTACCACACAACCCATTACCCAGGTCATTACAACACAAAAGGCTAATGGGCACACAGCTAGGACCATACAGGATGTTACGAAACAGCCGACTAATCTACAAACATCAACTCCATCTACTAATCAAGATGTAACAACACAGCCAATCAACCTGCTTATAACAACAAAGCCAGCACTCTACACCTCCCCACCAGTATTTATAGAGAGACGGCATCTCCGATCACGCTTTGCTTGCACAAGCATGAAGCCGAAGACACCAGCCTGAAGATGATGAGTGGGACCTCATCAAAACTTCTCTTTAGCCAGATTCTAGGCTTTTTTTTTTGGCAGCCAGCAGACCCTCTGCTGCCCATTGGGAGACTAAGATAGTTCTATTTTGGGCTTATAAACCCTCATCAGTTAGCCATACCCTCATCCCATGTATCCTCCCTGTAAACAAATACTGTACCTTTACAGTATATATATGTATGTATATATATGTATGTATGTACAAATACATATATGTGTGTGTGCATATGTGTGATGAACGTGTGTGTGTGTGTGTGTGTGTGTGTGTGTGTGTGTGTGTGTGTGTATTCATTCATTCTTCCAGGGCTTAGTGAATAATCTTTAGGAACTTAAATAGCTAAGTTTCAGATAACACTCTGGAAACTTTGTTTACTAAAAAATGATTGTAGACTAGTGCTTTCCTCTTCCCCTTCTTCCACCCTCTTCTTTGCTAGAATACCCAGGTTTTATTTATGATTTTGGATTTTATTTCACAGCATTCCAGTTCAGTATAGCATGATGTATTTAATAACCATGTCTACTGTCTTAATTACCCTATAAAGCAGGGCTCCATTGCTATCTGACCCTCCACAGCATTCCAGAGAAGTTACAAGACCATGGTAATTACCAACTGTCTGTGAGAAAATTAAACAAAAAAAGGGCCTAACTTTTTAAACCACCATTTTAAGCAACCTATTACTTCTGAGGAATAAATCATTGATTAAATAGCCTCCTTACCAGGAAAATAGCTATTCCATACCAAAGAATTTCCCTTTGCATGATCATGGAGAGAATATTAAGTATTTCTTAGCTCAAAAGGTTAGGTTTTATGTCTGTTCAATGCTTTTTAATGACACATTTTTCTGCAATTTCACTGTAATCAAAGCCTTTCCCCCCCATGCAGCTAGTAGGCTACAGCTATTTGGCTAGTCTTAATTTTTTTTCATGGGTATAGAATATAAAAATCTATTTAAACATGTGCAAGGAAAATTCATTTTTAGAAGTAGAAACCTTTTATTATTAATTAAATCTCTCATTTTGTTTGCTTTCCTTTGATTAACGCACTCATTTTGTCTTTTCTCTATATATGTTTTGCAAGTGTTAATGGAACCTCAAAATACACATTGTGTTAAAATTCACATTGATTTGGGACATGTAAATCTGTCTGATCACTGTGCAAGCACCCTCGGAGATCCTTTATAAGCTTAGATGACATATACTGTTAATGGGAATAAAATGACTTCCAAGTTAGTAGGATTCTACCATTTCAGGCTGAAAATAGCTCAACAGGCTAAGTAACCTGTTATTAACATTTAGCTGTCTGCAATTATTGCAAGTTCGAGGCTCAAGGTTGACTCAGCCTTCCATCCTTTCTAAGGTAGGTAAATTGAGGACCCAGTTTGTGGGGGCAATAAGCTGACTTTGTATAAAAAATATACAAAAGTATGAAGGCTATTGCTTAATGCATTGTAAGCCGTCCGGAGTCTCTGGAGAAGGGCGGCATATAAATCTAATTTAAAAAAAAAATAGAGGGTGGGGTGGAAAAGATCATCTTTAAATGTTTCCCTAAGGATCATATACCTACAATTTTTTAATCCCGTACAAGTGTTCAGAATCAGTTTGCTATGATATAGTACTTGAGGTTTGTGGAGATATCTATTTTATTCTGTTGTGTTTATCGCTATGTGCAATCCCATTCAGAGTTTGTTCTCTCTTCACAAGAAATCAGAAAAGACTTTTTATTTGGAATATTTGTGATAACTGACAAAGAAAGATTCTAAAAATAGAATCGTATATTCTCTTGGAAAGCGTTCCTACTTCATTAGGGAATTATTCTAAGACAGGGGTGTCAAACTTACATTGTCATCATGTGACGTATTGTGACTTTCCCCACTTAAAATGGGTAGGCGTGGCTAGCATGGGATGCATCAGGCCCATGGGCTGTGAGTTTCACACACCTATTCTGAGATATTTCCAGAATCAGTTCAAATCTCCATTGTTTAAATCTGCTTTTCTTCCAGTTGAAATTTCTCCTCATCCATATGTCTTATGACATAAACAGACCTATACCTGAATGATACTACCTCTGGAAAAAACATAGAATGTCAGGGAAGAAAGGCCTGTATTCATCCCCAGAATGATTTCTCCTTCCAGGACATTATATATCAATTACCTGCTAATTTATAAATAAATATAAAACTAAAGTACTATATTTAAATACACTTTATAATACTGTATTTCTATATGATACATCTCATTATATGAAAAAATAGGCAACCAAGTCTCTTTTGTGGCTGCTCAGTTGGCTATCAAAATACAAACTATTGATGGGCAATTTCAAGGCTTGTTTCCTGAACTTTGGGGATTAAATTTGTTAGGTTTTCAAATTGAGCAAATTTCAAAGTAAGCAGGACTCCTGGGCACTTTAGTGTGGTCCAGTTTTAAAAGATACCAGTAATTGTCCTCACAAAATACATGTAACTAGGCCAATTTGCCAGGACTATGAAAAATTTCAAAATCAAACTAAGTATGCTTAGAAACCTACATTTATTTTTTTTTAAAAAAGGTATCAGAAGAGTTCAGAAACACCAAATTAGACCAAATTTGTCAGAATTTGCCCCAATCAGCCTTTTAGCGACACAACAGTATAAAATGTCTATTTTTTTAACTAGTGAAAGCTCTATTGAAAACTCTTTTTTATGGCCTTGGTAGCATATGTAGAGATAGAAGTATCAGCGGGACAATAGATTGGGTTGTTTTGCAACCCAATCCTGTGGAGGCCCACACACTCTGGTGCCTCCTGGTGGGCAATGTAACTGAAAAACATCACATAGGACTGACCCCTAGCAACTGCCCGGTCAAATCCCTGCCATTTCCTTTTAAGATTTCAGAAGTAGTTTTGCCATTGTCACTTTTCTAGGGCTGAGAGATGGTGACAGGCCCAAGGCCCCACACTCTATTCACTTCTAGCATGGTGCTTCAGTCTCTACAGGAGATTGGCTCTCTACACAGGATGTACTGCTTGAAAATAGAGACCCCACCTCTTTAAGAGAAGGGGGAAATTGTGCAAAACTTCATATGTGGGGAATGATACCTGTGTATCTCTGATTGGAGAGGTTAAAGAAAGGTGGACTGTACATATTTGAAAAAGTCTAGATCTCCTTTCCTGCAACTACTAAGTATGAGAACCTGGATAACTCCTAAAACGAATGCACTGAGCATATAATCTACAGTGAAGATATCTAGAGTTTTCAGATCCTAATAGAAGGTTTGAACCTCATAGAATATTGCACGGCTATATTTGTTTGATGGTTTGATGATGCCCAGTAAGGATGAACCCAGTAACACAATGCTTCCTGGTGGTCAATGTAACTTAAAAATACCACACTTGGATAAAAAGGCAGACATTGGGAGGTGCTACTTCAGCAACAGTATCTGAATATATTCTTGTTCATTTAGAACTGTGATAATAAGAAGTCTCTAAATCAGATTTTTGTTTATTTTAGTTTTCATATTGAAAATTGCTCGTTTAACAGAGAAAACTTTGTCCAAACACTAGACAAATAGATTGGATAAAGAAATGATTTCAGACTATGTAGTAAGGGTTAGAGTTACAAATTCAACTTCAAAGCCACAACAAGCCTATATTTTATATGAAGATGCCTTGCTCTGCTGGGGTCGGTGGGTTGATCCTTAGTTTAGATTTCCAATTGAAAAAAGGTAAGAAAAACATTGCTGGACCAGATCAGCATATCAACATATGAAGCACGACAAAAATATTACTCTCTTTGAAGTATTCACATGTTATTAAAACATCCTTGAATACTTTGCACACTTTTCCATCTATACTATCTATGCTAGTGTATATAACCCAGTCTGTGGCATACTGATTTAGCCTAGGGTTAGCACATTTCTTGGAAAGTTTAGGTAAAGTATGACTAAGTCCCAAAGACCCCTATGATGATTAACAAGAAAGATTACAGAGAACAGAAGAAATCCTTTGAAAAATATAGGTATGGCTCAAAGAGTACAATTGTGCACAAATAAAATACAAGGCGATGATAAGGAACATGATTTATTTATTTAGCGTATGGCTGGTCACACACAGTATTAAAACACCTCATTTTTACAGGTTAAAAAGAATTAAAACAATAAAAAAAGCAGTAAGAAAACCTAAAAGGAAAACAGAAACATTTCAAAGTTTAATGTCGAGTTTGAAAATCCAGTCAGTAGCTGCTGTTGTTATGCAGAGGAAGTCCCTAGAATCTCCTGGATACCTTCTGTTAGGGCATTCCCTCACTATATGCTGGATAGTCTGTCGAGGGGCCCCGCAATCACATTGTGCTAAAGGTGTCTTTCCCCATTTATACAAGGAGTCAGCTCACACCCCATGAGGAACATGAGATACAAAGGAACAGGAACAGATGCCATAATAATTTGCATTGGAACCAGGTAAGAATGAAAGTATGTCTTGATCTCCTTGATTCATATATATTATCCCTTAGTGTGCATTTTGTTGTTGTTAGTTGCGAAGTTGTATCCAACCCATCGCAACCCCATGGACAAAGTTCCTCCAGGCTTTCTTCCTGTCCTCTACCATCCTCTGGAGTCTATTTAAGCTCCCGCAACTGCTTCAGTGACTCCATCCAGCTACCTTGTTCTCTGTCGTTCCCTTCTTTTGCCCTCAATCTTTCTCAGCATTAGGCTCTTCTCCAGTATGCATTTTAATCAATGCCAATTTTGTGATTTAAATTTGAATTTGTCACAAACATGATTTGTTGTTTTGTTCTGGTATTGCAAATGAAAGATAGAACTCTTATGGATAATACAGAGAAACCTGAAAAAATCCAGAATGTAGTCTGTCTTTGATGTGACTTGGTGTTCTGCTGTCAACAGAAGGAACTAGATGCTTTGAGGATCAACACATTAGGAAAAAGCCAAGCCACAGCTAAATTTAAAGAAGGAAAAAAAGAACTTGGAAAACAATTTCCGACCTCGACTCCACCTATAAATAGTTTAAAATAAGGCTTGAAACACTTTCTATCGACTAAAGACTCGAACCACAACCAATTAAATGTATAAACTGGTTTTCTCTATCCAAATGTTTTGGGAATACAACACCCAGAATTACAACTTGAAAGCGGAAATTGTAGTCAAACACATCTGGAGAGCATAGAGGTGAGGAAAACAGCTAATAGTGTATATCCACATGCATGCGCACAGACACTGAAAAACATAAGACATCTATGTATACAGAGATGCTGAATTCTTTGAAAACTATTATTCAAATGGATTCAAATAGGTCATTTGTTCTTTTAAGTTGGATGATTTACATAACATCCCAACTCACAAAATCTTATGGGTTTACTCCAAATCTAATATTACTGTTATGTTACATGGAGTTAATATTCTGTAGAGATTTTTAGTCATCCAGGTCATGGTTGCTGTCCCAAAGGTGCTTTTTCAGGAGGCCACTGGACTTTCTTGATTTTTTCTTTGGAAGACATTTCGCTTCTCATCCAAGAAGCTTCTTCAGCTCTGACAGGACAATGAGGAATGGAAGGATTTATATTCCTTGCAGACAGCTGGGACTCTGCATCCTTTCAATGGGTCATTGAAGCACTTGGAGGTTTATCTGAATCTTCAGGGTCACCTGAGTAGTGCTCCTGGTTCCTGTAGTCTGCAATTTTTCCTCTGGAAATCCATTCCTATTCCCACACCATTCAAAGTGTGTTCATCCCAAACTGTATAGCTAAAAGTCAGTAGAGATTCTCAGTCATCTAGGTCATGGCTATTCCAAAGGTGCCTTTTCAGGAGGCAACTGGACTTTCTTGTTTTTTCTGCTGAAGATGTTTCACTTCTCATCAAGAAAAAAATACCTTTGGGACATGTAGTTAATATGTCCATTGTACCATTCGCATCGAACCGCCTTGCTCCTTTGACTTGAAATATGGATTTGTTTTATTTCTTTGGGGTTTTGGTGCCTTCAAGTCAGTGTTGATTCCTAGTTATTGCCTGAACAAGTCCCTGAAGTCCTCTTGGCAAGTTTTCAGAAATGGTTTGCTATTTCCTCTTCGCTAGGGCTGAGAAAAAGTGACTTGACTCAAGGTCACCCAGCGCAATTCATGCCCAAATCAGGACTAGAATTCAGAGTTTCCTGGTTTCTAGCCTGATGCCTTAAGCACTCTGTTAAATTGGCTCTGTTTATTCCAGTAGTGAAATCCACATTTTTTTACTACCGGTTCTGTGGGCGTAGCTTGGTGGGCATGGCATGGCTTGGTGGGCATGGCATGGCTTGGTGGGCATGGCAGGGGAAGGATACTGCAAAATCTACATTCCCACCCCTCTCCAGGGGAAAGATATTGCAAAATCTCCATTCCCACCATCGTCTGGGACCAGCCAGAGGTGGTATTTGCCAGTTCTCTGAACTACTCAAAATTTCCGCTACCGGTTCACCAAACTACTCAAAATTTCTGCCACCAGTTCACCAAACTACTCAAAATTTCCCCTACCAGTTCTCCAGAACCTGTCAGAAACTGCTGTATTTCACCCCTGGTTTATTCCTACTTAAATTCATATTGTGTTCTTCTTTAAAGTCTAACTTTTGCTTCCATAGAGTGTCACTGTGAGAATCACTGCCTGAACAATTCTGATCTTTGTAGGCCTTAACATATCCCAGCATCTGAATATGTCTTCCAGATCTTTATTATGCTTTGCTGAATGCTAATCTATAGAGTATTTTTTAATGCTGGATCCTTTATTAATTTTTTTATTAGAAAGTGAAAAATTAGATAAATTAGATGAATTGATATTAATATATGAAATATGATTTTTCTCCATTATCCAGTAAGAAAAATAAATACCAAGACAATATCATTAAACTTTAATGTCATTATAATATCAAAATCATTAAACTTTATGTACCACTAATATCCCACAAAACCAGAAAAAATAAACTACCAATAACAATAAGGAACTTATTGTTCCTTAATCCAGGAAAAAAATCTCTTTGGTGAAAAACAAAACTAATTACATAAGTAACTTCAAAAACCGCTTCCAAAACTTATGTCAATAAATAAAGACTGAATGCACCAATTATCACATCAAGTAAGAAAGCCTTCTATGCACAAAATCCACCTGTGCCTTCTATAATTTTGTAAACAACAAACTTAAAGACTCAAGATCCATCCCACCCCTAAAAGGTCCAAACAACGAAGTCTGTATTGATGAAACCGTTAAAGCCAATCTCTTTAACACGTTCTTCGGTTCAGTCTTTGTAAACAGCAACAACACATACCCAATATTTCCGAGTTGTACTACAGACAATTACAATGATTAAGGTGATCTTACACATATTGATTTTACAGAAGATAATCTACACAATCTACGCAATTTAAAACCATCTTTATCTATTGGACCTGATGGACTATGTGCATACTTCTTAAAAAAGCTTTCCACTGCAATTGCAGAAAATTTTTGAAAAACCTTTCAATACCAGCACCTTGCCCTACCAATGGTCGCAAGCCAAGGTCATCCCTATCTTCAAAAAGGGAGACCCTAGCCTAGTTGAAAATTACAGACCAATCTCTTTATGTTGCATCACCTGCAAAGTCATGGAAACAATCATTAACCAATCTATTACCTTCCATCTAGAGACAAACAACCTACTTTCTAACAAACAATTTTGTTTCAGAAATTTTTTTTCCCTGTAATCTACAACTACTACATTGCAAAAACATATGGACTACACATTTCGATCAGGGCAAAGCAATAGGCGCAGTTTATATAGACTTCTGTAAAGCTTTAGATTCAATGGTACACAACAAATCACTTCTAAAACTAAAATCCTATGGCATTTCTGGACTCCTACATAACTGGATAGTTGCCTTCCTGTCAGACAACAGGTCAAAATAGGAAGCGCTCTATCAAATCCTGTACATGTTAATAGTGGTGTTCTCCAAGGCAGTGTTTTAGGTCCAACACTCCTCATACTTTACATAAATGACCTTTGCAATCATATTAAAAGCAACTGTGTTCTCTTCGCTGATGATGTTAAACTATTTAATACCACCAACAATGCAACTACCCTTCAAAAAGACCGTGACTATGTGTCAGATTGGTTTAACAAGTGGCAACTTCAAATCTTAACCAACAAATGCTCTGTCTTGCACATTGGCAAAAAAAAGTCAAAACATAAAATACAAATTATATGGACATGACATTGTAGATGATCCTCACTCTGTCAAGGACCTTAGAGTACTCATTTCTAAAGATCTAAGTGCCAGACTCCACTGTAACAACATTGCCAAAAAGGCATTAAGAGTTGTTAACCTAATCTTGCGTAGCTTCTTCTCTGGTAATATTATACTAATAACTAGAGGATACAAAACATTTGCTAGACCAATTCTTGAATATAGCTCATCTGTCTGGAACCCACACTGCATATTGAACATAAATACAATCAAGAGAGACCAGAGATATTTTACAAGAATAGTCCTCCATTCTTCTACCTGCAATAAAATACCTTATGCCACCAGACTCCAAATTTTGGGCTTAGACAACTTAGAACTACTCCGATTTCAGTATGACCTAAGCATAGTACATAAAATTATCTGCCATAATGTCCTTCCTGTCTATGACTACTTCAGTTTCAACCACAACAGTACATGAGCAAATAATAGATACAAACTCAAGGTAAACCGATCCAAACTCGATTGCAGAAAATATGACTTCAGTAACAGAGTGGTCAATGCCTGGAATGCACTACCTGATTTTGTAGTTTTTTCCCCAAACCCCCAAAACTTTAACCTTAAACTGTCTTCTGTTGACCTCACCCCATTCCTAAGAGATCTGTATGGGGCATGCATAAGTGCACCAGCCTGCCTACCATCCCTGTCCTAATATTCCTTTTTACTTACTCTTTTCATGTATTCAAATTATGTTTATACTTTTACCTGTTATATTATATATATATTATATATATATATATATATATATATATATATATATATATATATATATATATATATATATTACATTATATATAATAAACCTATAATTATGATTATGACTTAAAAGAAACTGGAAATAAAGAAGTTACCAATAACCTGTTTTTTCTGCTTGATTTATCTGGAAAGATTCCAATTTTACATTTTCAATAGGTGAAACTGAATTGTTTGTAATATCTTGTATAGGCCTTATGAGAAAACTTGAGTATTTTTTAAAATAACATTCTTTCACATAAATTACTCCCAATTTATTAAAATGGAGGAATATGTTTTACGCTGAAAAACACCTGAGTTAAGCAAGAGAATAGATCTGTATCAATTCTAAGTTAGGTGCCATTTCTTTAAAAACATATTTATATGTAAAGAAAGGGATGAGATGGTGAAGGGCGTAAAATGGAGTCAGTTTGCATCAGAAAGAGTTCCATTTCTGAATTTTAAAAGGAAGAGCAGAGTGACTGTGATTATAGCAAAGGAGTCAGGCATGCAGTGAATTTTGAGAGACCCGTTATGAAAATAAGTTATAGGATCCCCTCTATATTTTTAACATGCTACTGACCTATTTTTTAAATGTCTGTGTCTTTGACAGAGTTGTACAAATAAATGTTTCTTAAGAAATGGAAGCTATTAAAACCATCTCATTTGGAATCATTAAAACAACCAGGTTTCTTCAGGTCTGTGCCCAGCCATTTTCCATATATAGCACAGTCAGAGGTGGTATTCAGCCGGTTCTGACCAATTCTGGCAAACCAGTAGCAGAAATTTTGAGTAGTTCGGGGAACCAGCAAATACCACCTCACTGGCCTCATCCCTCATCTATTTGCTGCCTCCGAGTCCCAGCTGATCGGCTGGCTCTTCTTTTGTTTCCCTGCACAGGAGAATGGACCTGGAAAACAGGTTAGTGGCATGGGAAGGGAATGGATTTTACAGGATCCTTCCCCTGGAGTGGGATGGGATGGAGATTTTGCAGTATCGTTCCCCTGCCACACCCACCAAGCCAAGCCATGCCCATCAAGCCAAGCCCACAGAACCGGTAGTAAAATGTTTTGAATCCTACCACTGAACACAGTTACTACATAGGCACAAGCATGGAGAGGCAATTTTCAACTCTTTTGAAGCAGCCATGCAACCCTGGACAAAGATGTGGCTGGCTGCTTTAATAATTTGAAAAGAGATGCTCCCTCATATTTTGAAAGAAAACTTTAGAAAGATTTTACAGGCACAACATTTAGATCTACAATGCATGAGATGAGGAATCCTTACGCATTTATGAATTTATATGGCTGCCCAACTTGCAAAAATATGACTTTAGGTAGCATACAGCAAAATCCTAATCATAATACCAAAAACAAATAACATATAATAATAACATACTAAAAACAATACCAAAAACAAAAATAGTAACACTCAACAACAACAAAATACGCAGACAGGGCACACCAAACTATGCTCCACTTTGCTCCAAACTATGCTCAGTACTTGAGGGAATAGCTAGGTATTCAAAGTTTGGGCCCAACCAGATATTGGTATGAAGTGGGGAGGAAAGTCATTTCAGACAGAAGGATAATAAAGTAATTTTTGTATAGTCTGTGAAAAATTTCTATTTTAGAATGCCAACCCACACCTAACATATTATAATGAAAGAAAGTGAATGAAAAGATTCATTCATATGTGATATGGCATACGATATGACAACCTAGAATTAAGGAGAAATTTCCTGACAGTGAGAACAATTAATCAATGGAACAACTTATCTCCAGAAGTTGTGGGTGCTCCAACACTGGAGATTTGAAACAAGAGATTGGGCAGCCATTTGTCCAGAATGGTATAGAGCCGTGATGGCAAATCTATGGCACACGTGCCAGAGGTGGCACACAGAGCCCTCTCAGCTGGCACACGCACCATCGTCCGAGGTCAGAGCTCTGTGGAGTTTCTTTCATGAGTTTCTGTTTCCTTGCAAACGACAAAACAGAAGCTCATGAAAGAAAAAGATCTTACCTCTTGCTGCACTGCCAGTGTTGGGATGTCCCGCCTCCCGCCGGCCAACTGGACTTCCGGTCTCTGCTTCACATGCACGCATGCCTGCACATGTGCAGGTGCATGTCCGCACATGAGCACATTTGGACGTGCACACTTTTCAGTTTGGGCATGCGTACATGCACAGTTTGGGCACTCGGTGTCTAAAAGGTTCACCATCAGTGGTATAGAGACCCCTGTTTGAGCAGGAGATTGGATTAGAAGATCTCCAAGGTTCCTTACAAACCCATTATTCTATGCTCTAAAATTTCATTGATTTCATTGAATATAACTTTAATTGTGCAACAGCGCTTTCTAATTGTGTTTGTATATCAAAAAATACCTGCACTGTCCAAAAGCTGTTCCTAAAAGTAAAGGTACACCTTGAAACAACTGCATTATATTGAGGGAATTGTAAGAAATTTATATTCATATTTGAAAATAAATTTCCATTTCAATAAGACACCTTTGGAATCAAGCCATTAGTTGCAAAAAAGTGGACACATATTTGGACTTCTAATGTGACATATAGCAATGCTATTCCCAGTTGTTTTGAAACTTGTATAAAAAGGAATTCATTAACTGGAGTGATGAAACATAGAGGCTGTTTTATGAAATATTCTGTCTCTTTAGTCATGAGACTAAAATATAGTATTAAGTGTGAAACTTTTTGCAGAACAGTGAAATTTTCCAAGGCTTCTAAGGATTTAACTTCTTTTGTTTGAAAAAAAAAATCCCAAAGATGATGGGGGGAGGGACAGTGAATTTAACTCTGAAAGAGACTGATAGGTAGCAAATTATGTACAAATTCTCCCCAAAAAGATTTTCTAATAAACTTTTTACCTCACTGTTTCTTTCTCTTTTTTTTAGGAAACTAAATGTCTTTCTATTTTAATGGCTGTCAAAAGCCAGCCTTCTGTTTGAAAAGGTCTTTCCGAAAGACTGTCCTCTGGTTAAGAGACATAAGAAGTTCTAACTTTAGTCAGGGATGGGCTTCAAAAATTTTAGCAAGGGGTTCTCTCCTGATTGCTGGTTGGGTGTGGCCATGGTGGGAGTGGCCTAGTCGGCCTCTTGCACCACAGCAGGGGGGGGGCATTTTTGCTCTCCCTGGGCTCCAGAGGTTTTCGTTGATCCTTCATGAGGGCAAAAATGGGCCTACCAGGAAGGCCAGAAACGGACCCATTTCTGGCCTTCCTGAAGTTCTGGTAGGTCTGTGTTTTGCCTTCCCAGGGACTCCGCACATTCCCTGCACGGAGACCTGCATCTAAAACAGGTCACGTCAGCTGTTTGATATAATACATGGCTAAAGTAAATTCTGGTTCTTCTGAATAAATCATTGGACTATGTACTATTTTTGTAGGGCTACCTGTAGTCTATTTCAAAATCTGGATCAGAAAAGGAGGAATACTCCTTGAAGGAGCTTCCTCAGTAAAATAGTCTTTTTCAATCTGGTTTTACAAGTGTAATGAACTTCAGTACCCATCAGCTCAGCCAATATATGGTTTTCTGCCTGGGGATGATGTGAGTTGTAGATCAGCAATCATAATTGGCATCAGATTGAGAAATGCACTTGACATTATCTATATAGGCCATGGTAAACCTGAAAACCCTTGCCAAGAACCAGGGGTGAAATTTAGCCAATTCTATCTGGCTTGGGCGAACCGGTAGCGGTGGCTGTAGGAGGCTCCTCCCACCTATGCAGACGTCATGACATTGCTTTTTTGTGACATTTTGAGCCTCTGCATAGCTGACGGTGCACACACATTTGCAAACCGGTAGGGAAGGTAAGTGAATTTCACCCCTGCCAAGAACACTGCATGGATGTATCCGGGCAGTCTCTGAGAATCGGACACAAAGAACAGAAGGGGAATGAAAAAGTAGAACACTTCTTAACCCTAGGGAGGGCATAAAATACATAATAATTTTCTTATGATGTCATATAATTTTAATTTGTACTTGAAGAGGGCAAATAATTAATTAAGTGACATATTTGACAGTCTAATCACAGCATATTCACTAGTTAGATATTGTGAGTGGTGTTGCTGCTTCTGCTTTCTCAGCAATCATAGAGGAATATCTCATTTTCTTTGTTCTGCGTGAAACACTCTCCCTTTCTCTGCCTCTCTCTGCCTCTCTCACATACACTCATGGTCACATGCAAATAGACTATTGGAAATGGTTACTGTAATAATATACAATAAAGTATAGAAACCTTAAAATTAACATAGAGCTTTCTAATTTTAACATTGCTTATTTTAAATACTCCCTGCATAATGTTTGAAATTTATATGAAATCCTACACTCCTTTTGTTTATATTCTGATGCAATATCTTTTGTTCATGTCAGAGGAGCTTGCTATGAGAGACGATGTAGTCATGTTCTCTATCATTCTGCTCCTGTTCCAATAATATTCTTTAAAGAGAATATTTGTTGTGCAGTGCTCTTTGACATCTTGTAATTTTAACTCAAAAGACCTTTTCAACCAAGCTCCTAGCATAGCTTTGCTTATTGCATTCATTTTCAATCAGATTTTTTTTCCAGGGGATTAACTAAATCTCTCTAAAGATACCTATCACTGTAGGTATATGCCTACATGCAGGATGGGGGAAGGGACAGGGAAAGTGAGTACAGAAGAATGCTAGTAAGATTTATCTTTAAAGGAACACAGTAAACTTGAAAATCTCATTTCTCTTTAGAATGCATGCATCTGATATTACTAAAAGCTGGTTGACATTTTATGCATTTTATGCTTAGATTATAAGTATCCAGGCAATAGGAACTGCAGAGATTTGTACAAGGAATAACCACACCACAGTGGTTAGATTTACTTGATACTGTCCCACAATGTAAGCCAAACAAGACCTAACATGCAACAGGAAATTATTGGAGAAAATTCTGACTGAATTAGCATGAAATCACTTGGTTTTATTGTTTTGTTAATGCTTTGTTGTTAATCTTTTGCCTGTTCACAAACATCCTTTGAAATTTGTAGCTTCAGGGTCAAATTGCATGTTATGTTAAGCATATGCTTTAAAAGCTTTCTTGCAACTGGTCATTCTTTTTTAGCCTTCCAGTCCTTCAAACCTGAACTAGAATTACACTGATATGTACAATGAGACATGCTCAGTCTGCTTTCACACTGAGCATTTCCTACAATGGTTTGCCCTGGACATACTATTAGCAGTCAAGAACTGGCATCAAGAGAAATCACATGTTTTAGAGTTAGGACAAGTTATTTTTTCGGTGGGAAATGGCCATGAAAGAAAGAAAGGGATAATTTTCAATTGCATGCCATTTTATTTTTTAAAAATAATTTTAGAAGGCATTCTGATTATGGCAACTTTTTTTACAGACCCCTCACATCCTGGACATAAATTGTTTCAACTTCTACCCTCAAAATGATGTTATAGGGCACTGCACACAGAACAACTAGACACAAGGATATTTTTTTCCAAAATGCCATCACTCTGCTAAACAACTAATTCCCACAACACTGTCAAACTATTTAGTAAGATTAAGTATTACTATTATTCTTCTCATCCTTCTTATTACCTATCTCCTCCCACTTATGACTACAACCATGTTGCTTGTATCTTTATGATTTGTATTGTTTTATTTGTTTCCTAGTATGATTTGATTGCTTATTAGTAACCTATGTCTATCACTATATGTTGTATCTTATGATTCTTGATGAATGTATTATTTTTTATATACACTGAGAGCATATGCACCAAAGACAAATTCCTTGTGTGTCTAATCACACTTGGCCAATAAAGAATTCTATTCTATTCTATTCTATTCTATTCTATTCTATTCTATTCTATTCTATTCTATTCTATTCTATTCTATTCTATTCTATTCTATTCTATTCTATTCTATTCTATTCAACAATGCACATTATTTTAATTGTGTTGTAAATAAATCTGGCTGCACTTGGATCACTATTTTCCTGCTGACTTAACTGAGCGGGGTCTATGAACATGTATAGACTATACAATGCATACATACTATAGTCCAAGAAACCAAACAGGAAAGTTATCATAGTCCTTTGTAGTTACAACAGAGCACATGGAAATCTCAACAGCATTAATTAAATGTGTATAACATACATGGGATGCACAAAAACACATTTCCATTTAGTTGAGCACTCTCCTTGCAAAAGGAAAAGCAGAACACATAAACATGCTCACAATCAACCCTCTGAAATCTAATTTTCCCATTAAAAAGCTTAAATATTCACACATACAATCACACACATAATGATACACTTACTTTCAGGAAATCATACTGAAAAATCAGTTCTTATGTTTAGGATCTGCCATCCAGAATCATTTGAAATGAAAGTGCATTAGATTATTGACCTCTAAGCATGCCCTTGAACAATTGCAGCTGCTTCCTCACCCATAACCTGCCATCCCCATTTTAATATGTACATTTTGATATGATAACCATGCTGGAGAAAAACCGTGCCAATCATAACTGGCAAACCAACAAGCCAATCTTGAGTGGCTTAAGCCCCTAAAAGAGAGCCACTCAAATGCCCTATGTTATGTTAAACTCCATTCAAATCTAGTATGTTTTGTTTAAAGGTCAGGACCGAACTGTAAGAATATTGTGTTCAGTTTTGAACTGTACAGACCTTCTAAGCTCAAACATGTTGAACTTGGAACAGTTTGCACATCCCCTTCTTTAGGCTCATTTATAAGCAATCAGTAAGACTTTTAGCTACGTGGTTTGCTTCTATGACTTGTTCACATTCCACAGAGGTGACATCCTGCTCTTGTAATGTGGTGTGTGTTTACATAATACTGCCAGAAGGAGGTACAATTTCAGATATTTAAGTTTCCTTGATTTCTAACCTGTAAAAGTGTAACTAAAACCCCTCTGGTCCTACATCAGGATCTACCAATTAATAAGGACTAACACAGTACTTATTTCAGGCAGGATTGCCTTGGACCTTGTAGTATGGATTCATTTTAACTTGCCTTCCGGAATACTCCTGTATTCATCAAGAGCTGTCTTGTACAAAATTAAAATTTTCTTCTAGTTAACCTTTCTAAATTGGGGAAAGAATTATCTTCAAGTCAATATAGATTAAGGTTGGCCTTAAGTCCACACAGAAAGAAAGCATAGAGAAAAAGAAAGGCTGTACCAAACTGGTGCTTTTTCTTGAAATTCCCCTATCAGATTCTGAGAATTATGGTATAAGCTGGCACTTTTGCAGTGAAGAGCGCTTGCTTTGCTCTCCAATATGCTTACATGATCCATCATAGAAAATTCATAATATTCTGGTTACTTAACCATCAATAAGGTGCTGTGTTTAAGTTGCTGGTCTAGGACTCAGTTTTGAAAATCCACTTTGGAACAATCATACTCTCTAAATTCAACTAAACTCCCAATACTGTTGCAAGGAAAAATTGAAGTAGTGCTATATGCACTAATATCCAGAGAGGTAGTTAGTATTTGCAATAACATCCATATATCCAAATGCATTGTCTCATAGGTTCTAACCTTCCCATGAGCCCTAGGTCCATATGTGCCAACTACAGCTCCTGGAGGAAAAGTAGGATTTCAGTCAAATAAATAATTAAGTAGGACCAATAGGTTGTGTCTATTGAACCACTGTATACTGTACAAATTACAAACGGGATACTTTGGAAATTATTTTGTGGTTTTAAGGAAGTAGAAGTTCTTGCTCATATCTTCCTACAGTTTCCCTCCTAAGGTATTCTGCGATTGGCTTTACTCTTCTCAATTATTTCTAATTTGAGAATCAAACAAATAAATGTTTACATTATTTTTAATTCTTCACTGACATTAAAACTGTCAAATACTTCTACTCTGTCATACACTGGACAAAGCTTTTGTTTAGGTATTGTTTTATGACTACTTTTTTTTGCAATGGATTTTCAATGCCAATTTATTTTCTTTCTCTTATAAAATGTAATTCTGGCCAAGGATCATAATAAAGAAATTTCTGTTTTTTTAAAGTTGGTGGGTTTTTTTCTATCTCTTTTCAGATCAACTTCAGAAATGTATGCTGTGCACATAGTTGGAAGTATCTTTGTGCAGGTCCACCCAGTCAGAAGACTACAGTTTTTATCTGGACAAGTCAACAAGACTACCCTTTTGAAAGTCCTATGGCATTTTCCTGAAATACTTGACCATGTGTATATTGGCCATGGGTAAATTGGGACTATTATATCTCTTCACTGTGGAGTGACAATGGAGGACAGAATCCTTTGGGATTTCATAGTTTCTTGATAGAAACATGAGAGATCAATTGACTGAGGTCTTGATGCCACTTGGCAGATAATCTGCCTCTCTAACAAGTTTAGAGTACTCCTTTTTTTTACTTAATGTGGGTGGAGCTCAGATGATCTCAGCAGTGAGATCAGTGCTTCTCTCAGGAAATAATCCTTCCTAGGTTTCCTTCCAAAGCAAAATCCTTCTGTGCTGGGAAACAAATCATTACTTGTTTTACAGTCACACTCATGCTCTAGGCAACATCAGTAAACCTCTCCACAATTTAGCTTTAAATTTTTCCAGATTTTTCTGTGTCCAGTAAATACATTCTTTCTGCATAGCTCAACTGCTGGATCTTCCTACTCACTGCTAACCACAAACCACTCATGAAACTCATAAAATTATCTCTCTCTCTCTCTCACTGTGTTTCATTTTTTCTCCTCATTATAAATTTCTCGTAGGCATTTAAAGACCCATGAAGTGTTGATGTAATGAATTGTGCTCTGTTTCAAAAGCAAGCACAAATACATGATTCTTCCTCTGTATTAAAAAAAAAATAATCCTCACAAATTTGTTCATTGTCAAATACTTTTCTCAGAAGATACAAATATGGCACTTGAGAGTGTGTGTTTGTGTATGCAAGCATGTGTGTGTTTGTTTACTTTGTTTGGAAATAGCAGTGCAAGCATTCTGTTGTAAAATGTTTGTGTCAAGAGTTTAAATAAAAACAAAGTTACTCAAATCTCTAATTAAGAAAGAGAAGCATATATTATTTAGAAATCTGTATTCTGCACAACAACAAATGGGGTTAGGTATCAGATGATTTCCAAAGAGGCTCAAGGTTGCTATACAGAAGCAACCAGAAAAGTGCTAAGGACATCTTTGCTGTCATTGAATCTTCAGTCAAGGAGAAAGAGCATCTCTTCCTCTTTGTACATATACATGTATAAAGGTAAAAATGCAATTTACTTTGCGTTTCTACTACAATGCCAGGATAGGAAGGAGACACATAATTTAGATCAGGAAGGCTAAAACAGGATGAAACTGCATAAGACAGGATGTGCCTAAGATACATCACAAAGCTGTTTAGTGGACTGTTGAAAGCATGACTGTGTCTGGGAAGGTAACACATGGTGGTGATGATGGAGTATTGTCTTTATACATTTCCCCTCCATTTAAATTGTAGCAGAAATATAGGCAGCAGAAAACAGAGGCAGGAACAACTAATATAAGTTCTACACAAGCTTCTGTATGATTCTAGGAGCAAGTAACACCTGATATGCTTTAGTGGTGGCATTGACAAAAATCACCATCAGTCAATTGTAAAAGGCAGCTTTACTTGGAAGAGTTTATATCTTGTATTGACATCTTTAACACCATCAAACAACATCCTATCCAAGGTCCTTGGGAAGGCCTGCATAGATGAATAAAAATTCCAAATCCAATCTAAACTGACTAATCATAACAACAACAACAACAACAACAACAACAACAACAACAACCACCTGGACCAGATGAACTGCATGGCACTTAAAGGCACTTACAAGTGTGCACAAAAGATTGGCAACCAAGATGAACCAGATCCTAAAAACACCTGAAAATGATGAATGGATAACAACTGGAAGGACATTTCTGATCCAAAAAGATAAAGAAAAAGGAAAGTACCCTGGAAACTATAGGCCAATCACCTGTTTGCCAACAACATACAAGCTTCTTACTAGTATCATTGCAAACCAAATCTATGGATACTTGGAAAGAAATAACTTGCTTCCTGTAGAACAGAAAGGATGCTGCAAAATCTCAAGAGGAACAAAGGATCAATTGCTGATTGACAAGCTAAACCTAAAGAACTCAAAGAAAAGACAAACCAACCTGTTCATGGCTTGGATAGACTATAAGAAAGCATTTCTTATAGTCAGATTCAGTTCCCATAGCTGGATCAAGAAATGCCTGGAAATCTTTGGTATCAGCAGCAACATACAAAAATTCATGGAATCTTCAATGAACCTCTGGAAAATGAAACTTATGGTTAATGAAGAAGAACTGGGTGAAGTTGAAATCAAACGAGGCATTTTTCAGGGCGATTCCCATTCACCCCTACTTTTTATACTCTCAATGCTACCACTGACAATCATTTTGAAGAAGATGAACTATGGATACAAACTTGCAAAGAAAGGACTGAAAATCTCGCACTTGATGTACATGGATGATTTGAAGCTGTTTGGTAAAACAAAAGCTGAACTGAATTTATCAATTGAAAACACAAAAGAATTCAGCCAAGACATTGGTATGCAGTTTGGAATTGACAAATGTGCAACAATAGCAACCAAAGCAGGCAAGATCATAGAA
The DNA here is from genome assembly GCA_030761175.1 of Masticophis lateralis. Lineage (NCBI taxonomy): Eukaryota > Metazoa > Chordata > Lepidosauria > Squamata > Colubridae > Masticophis > Masticophis lateralis. Next base: position 34,895,587 of record JAUDYJ010000003.1, read on the forward strand.
GAGGATGGAATAGAACTAGAGAATGAAGAAATGATAAAGGCAGTAAAATCAGAAGAAGGCTACAAGTACTTGCGCATTTTAGAGGCCTCTGACTTAATACATAATAAAGTCAAGGAATTAACTTCAGCCAAGTACATTCGGCAAATTCATAAGATATTAATGTCCAAATTGAGTGGAGGAAACATCATAAAAGCCATAAATATTTGGGCTATACCTGTGATTCGATACTCTGCAGGAATAATTGACTGGGCCCAGATGGAGTTAGACAATTTGGACAGAAAAACAAGGAAGCTTATGACAATGAACCATGCCTTGCACCCTAAAAGTGATGTTGACCAATTATATTTACCAAGAGCAGAGGGTGGTCAAGGACTCCTACAAGTAAAGCAGACTGTGGAAGAAGAAAAATGCAGCTTGAATGATTAGATCCAGAAAAATGAAGACCAATGAATAAGGAAGTAAATAAAGGAGGCCTTTTAAAGACAACTAAAACAAAAGCAGAATATAAGAAAGAAGTAATTGAGCAGTGAGCTGAAAATTGGAAAAGCAAAGCTCTGCATGGCCAATACTTGAAAAGTATTGAAGGCAAAGTTGACCAGAAACTAACTTGGAACTGGTTAAGATCAGGAAAACTGAAAAAAGAAACAGAAAGCTTTATTTTGACAGGTCAAGAACAACCCATAGCCACAAACTGCATGAAGGCAAAAATTCAACATGTTACCACCAACAACAAATGTCACCTCTGTAATGAGAAAGATGAGACAATCAATCATCTGATCAGTGGGTGCAACAAAATTTCACAAACTGACTACCTACAACGCCATGACCACATTGCTAAGATCATTCACTGGAAATTGTGCCAGAAGTTTGGATTTGAGTACAGCAAAAGCCACTGGGAACATCAGATTGAGAAAGTTTTAGAGAATGAGAAACTCAACATCTTGTGGGACTTTAGGATTCAGACTGACAGGCACTTGGTCCACAAAACACCTGACATAACAATAGTTGAAAAGAAAAAAGTATGGTTCATTGACATTGCAATACCTGGTGACGCACAGATTGAAGATAAGCAGCAAGAAAAAATCACAAAGTACCGGGACTTGCAAATTGAAGTTGAGTGACTGTGGAAAAAGAAATCGTGTGTTGTTCCGATTGTAATTGGAGCCTTTGGAACAATACCCAAAGGACTACCCTGCTATTTAGAAATTATAAATTTACTGGACTTGAATATTTTGACTCTACAACCACCTTACTCAGAACAGCTTACATCCTCCGACGATACCTTAACAGTTCCTAGGTCTTTGGTTAGGACTTGAACTGCTGAGCTATTAACCAGCCTCAAAGGCTGTGAATCTCACTTCAGATTAAACAACAACAACAACAACAACAACAACAATGTAAAATTATCAGAAGTAGAACAATAATAGCAAAAGCAGTAGCACTTAGACTTATATACCACTTCATAGTACTTTACAGCTCTCTCTAAGTGGTTTACAGAGTCAACATATTGCCTCCAACAAACTGGGTTATTTTACTGACCTAGGAAGGATGGAAGGCTGAAACAGCCTTGAGCCGTTCAGGATCAAACTGGCTATGGGCAGAGTTAGCTTGTAGTACTGCACTCAAACCACTGTGTCACCATATTTGGAAATATGCAATGCTAAGAGAAACAATTAAGAGAGGATGGGATATTCTGGCATATTTTAATTAAAAGCTAGAGTTGAAAGTTTAGGAAGAATTATAGCAGATTGCCAGTGATACTAGCTACACCTAGATGATCGTGTAAAGCCAAAATACAAGGTTTCTTTGTGTTACCTTCTACATTTTGGAGCCCTGTCAGATCACCTGTGCCTATTGTATGATGCAGAATACAAACACACCCAGACATAGGCACATATGTGCACACATACACACACAACGTGTGACACTGAAAAAAAAAATAAAGTGATAATGACACCGTCTCTGCACACTTCCTAAGAAAGCAGGGTCAAGATGAACTGCTGCTTCTGGAGCCACTTTAAGGGTCCGGAGCATTTTCACAGTCTTTGCACTCTCTGTGGGTGTGAGACACTCCAACTGAAGTGCAGCTCCACCAAGCACGTCCTGCTCTTTCTGCATTAAATGGCAGAATTGGTTTTCATAGCAGAGGAGAACACATCCTGCAACCTTTTAAAGGATTGGCACAGCAAGTACACTTCCCCCATGCGTTAGAGAGCTCCAGGAGGTATTGCATCTGCCCGAGGCACAATGCCTCTTAGAGCTCTCGACTGAACAGCAGAGCTCTTTGCATCCCGGCACAGCCCTCTGAGTCTATACCCTGCAATTTAGCTCTAAGGTGGAAGGGGGGTCAGCTGCTATATTATCATGCATATCTGCTGTTTTCTCCGGGGAAGGCTTTGTATTCAGAAGGATTATTATGGGGCAAAAACTGTAAATCTCGGTGGTGATTAAAATGCCGAAAGAAAGACGCTCTTCTATCGCCACAGTTTTTAAGGCCCTTTGCAAATGATCCATTTATAGTGTAACAAATGTACAGTTGTTGCTAATTAGCCGTGGGGCTATCCTGATATTGTCTGTCAGTGAAAGGCGTCTGGGTGAAATCACTAACTGCAAACAGCAGTATCTCATGGCTGGGAAAAATGCAGTTCTTCCCTCACCAGCAGGCCATCCTCATGAAGAAGACTGTTTAGAATGGGGCAGATCACTGGAGGAATTTGATCCTTGGCAAGGCCTCTTTAGAGGATCCTCATCTGTACCTCTGCTAGATTTTGCCCTTCCTGATGCAGTTCTTGGCTCAATAGCACTTTAAGATACTTGGAATTCAGAATTCATACTTGGGAAAAAAAATAATTTTTAGACATAGTTAGCATGAAAGAAAATTAACGTAAAATATGTGTTAAAATGCAACAGTTTGGGTGAAGATTGTTTCTCTCTATCTCTCTTTCAATTGCAGATCAGTAAGGGAAAAGGTGTAATTATGAGTAATACCCAACAAGATTGATACAGATTAGAAATAGGCTGGTTAATCTTATTTCTAGCCACTGTTACCACTAGAAAGTGTCCATGATATAATTTATGACAATCAGCATGGTTTTCCTCTAGGCTCACATAATGATATGGCTTAAAGATAGTAAAGGGCCTCAGAGGCAGAAATTCTGTCCTATGTAGCCTTTTCTTCTTTCACTTCCATGTCCTAAAAGTCATATAACAAAGATGTGGATAACAACTACAGCTTTGTTCTACACCATGCAATTCTTACTGAGGGTTGGGAGAAAAAAGAGCACCAGAGACTAGGTAGGAGTAAAAGGAGAGAAAGAATACCCCAAAATGCTTTTGGGGATTCTTAGAGGACACAGTGGCTCAGTGAAAAGAACGCTGAGCTCGTAGATTGAAAGGTTGGCAATTCAGCAGTTAAAATCCCTAGTGCCACATAATGGGGTGAGCTCCCATTACTCGTCCCACCTTCTGCCAACCTAGCAGTTCAAAAGCACATAAAAAGTGCAAGTAGAAAAATTGGGACTGCCTTTGGTGGGAAGGTAACAGCGTTCTGCATGCCTTTGGCATTTAGTCATGCGGGCCACATGACCATGGAGACGTCTTCGGACAGCACTGACTCTTTGGCTTTGAAACGGAGATGAGCACCGTCCCCTAGAGTCAGAAACAACTAGCACATATGTGTGAGGGGAACCTTTACCTTTACCTTTAGAGGATAAGACCACTTAAATGAGATAAATTTGTTTTCAAAGGGGCAATATAGCTGAAATAAAGTATTGATGAATCTCTTTCTATTGCTTTTATTTCTGTTAATGGTTAATGGTTAATGGTTAATGTTAATGTTAATGTTAATGGTTCTCATACAAAGATGTTGCTAGAGACCTGGTAGAGTTCATAATTATAACCAATACTATATCTTTAAGTTCAGAAACATCCATTCATGGACCAAACATAGTATTCTGAATCCATCCTTTATTGCTGATGTCAACAGCTCTTCCAATGTTTTGAAATACAAACTTATCTAGCATCATGGATATCTTCCTGTATATATTGAAGCAATAGCACAGAAGACACTTGATCTCGAAACAACAGCAGTATCCACTGACATATCCAAAATAGGGCTTGATTGCAGTGTAGTTATGGCATTGTGAACAAAATGTTGTGCTTCATATGTATGTGATGCACAGATGTATGCATAAATGAGAGGTTTGATCATGGTTTGACTACAACACCATGGATGCTATTGAGTATTATTATAAATCAGGGGTGTCAAATTCATGTTGTCACGGTGATGCCACGTGATATATCTGGACTTTTCGCCCCTTCGCTAAACCAGGCGTGGGCGTGGAGAGCGTGTGATGCATTCAGCCTGTGGGTCACAAGTTTGACAGACCTGTTAAATTTCACTAGCTACAAAACAGAAAACCACTTATTTCACTTTTTTATCCATTAAAGGACAATATGGTATAGTAGTTATGGTAATGGTATAGATATTCATTCAACCATAAGGGTCATTGTGTTACTATAGAGAATCAGAGACCCACAAAGATGACCTTGGAGAAAGTATGCATCAAGCAGAAAAACATAAATGATATTTGGGAAAGAAAAAAAATCTCAGAAACTTAATTTGATTCCACCATAACTTTTTTTTTTGATATAAAGGAAGGTAAAAGAAAACATTTTCAGTTTTAAAGCTTCTGTTGGTATAGTTTATATCAGCGAAGTAAAGTTCAACATTTCTTGTGTAGGGTCAGTGTCCTGACCTGGCCTACCTTAAGGTATATGACTTTGGGCCAATCATTTGTTCAGATAAAATTAGCAAAGACCTCCAATTTTTACCACCTTGAGTTTTCTAAGTGGAGAAGGGATATGCCTGCAATAAGTCAATGAATATATACCCAAGATTGTTTTGACCCTGAGGAAATCATGCAGAACCAATTAGTAATATAAGATTCAGCTGCAAACATTAACATTTGAAAACTCACTAAAGTTCAGAAAAAAAGTATTTAAGCTTAGGGTATCTCTTATCCTCATCTCTTGAGGATATGATAAGTACCTTAATATCAACTAGTACTAGACTAATTGTAGAACTGCCCATAGCAATAGCACTTAGACTTATATGTTTCCCCATAGTGCTTTACAGCACTTTCTGGATGCTTTATTTAGTTCATGCTAAATAAAGGATTTCAGAGTTACTTCCAGATTTCAGAGTTAACATAGTTATATCATGTGTGAACTGCCAAATTTTGATAGGCAGATTCTATCCTTTTCTTGACCTGCTTTCAACCTATTGGTTGTAAATAAAAAATGGACTCTTGTGGAAGAAGCATCATCAGTGCCTTCTATCATTAAAAAAGGTTAAAGTTTATTAAATATCAGTAGTATCTATAGGATATAGTAAAAAACACACAAATATAGTCAAAAACAAAATGAATAAAACTATTACAGTAAATCAAAGCTTCACATATTTTAAGAGCAGAACTTTGAGCTGCCATCTTGAATGTTTGTTTTTCACATTTATATTCTGCTTTTCTCATCATCTTGAAAGAGATATAGATATGTTTATATGCATGGAGAAAGAATTTCTATTGTTGAGAAGATCCATATTAGATAGAATTGGGAACCTGCTCTTAGGATCATGCAATGCCATTTTCAAGAAAAAGGAAGAGAAATATATTATTTTATCATTGGTAGGGCTTGTTGCCATGAGTGGGGCTTGCTGAAATGCCTGGGTATTTTTCTGTGTGAATTATAAATATGGAGTCTGTATGAAAGCTAATCTTTCTACTTTGTGCATGTAGTTGCTTTAAAAATTGTTTCTACTATACAGTTCAGTGAGAGGCTAGTCTGCAAATCTTAACATCTCTACTTCAGACTGACATTTCAAATTGCTTAAGAAATTTGCTTCTTTCATATGACGTTGAAAGAATGAATGAAAGGCCAACACAAGGTCTTTTAGTTTAGAATGTAGAAGTTTACAATTTCTCAAGTAGCTTCTGCTTTTCCAAAATTCAATCAAATTCCAAATTTAAGGTACATGTGTCTATTTATAAACGATGTTTTCTTTTCAGAAATAATACCATTGATTGTGATTGCATATGATTGCATATGTGTTTGCATCATGATCACTCTTTTCTTTTTTTAAAAAAAAGAAGAAGAAGCATGCAATATACATGCGATCTATATTAGTCACTGCTAACCACACCAAAAGGGGAATTGTTTTAATTTACCCTACTCAATGAGTTTCCCCCGAAAGAGAAAGGTGGGGTGTGTGTGTGTAAAGATGGGTTTGGGGGCAGGATCCAGCTGGAAAACTTGTTTTTGGGATGGAGCCTTTGCTTAGCCAGTGTTCTTGTCACCGGTCTGACCTTGCTGCTTTTCTACAGTGCCATTAGACCTTGGGTGCTGGCTTATTTTTCTACAACAGCCCCCAACTCCTTGATCCCACTTCATCTACTTCACGGACACAGACATTTGTTGGGCTTATTAGCTCAGCAGGAGCCTTATCATATTTTGTATCGGAGGCTGCTGGAGATGTCAAGAGATGGAAATGTGGTGTAGCTTTTTATCCTCCCTTCTTGCACTCTCTCCTCCGGCCCCACAGCCCATTTGGATTCAATGCTCTCCTGCCACTAGCCACCGAGATCTCTTTAAATATGTCTAGCTTTGCCATCTGTACCAATAAAACTGCAAAGGCTTAGCCATGATTAGGCTGTCAAGATTTATTAAGTTAAAAAGTATCAAAGTTTCTTGCTGCAACCCCAGACCTTTTAAGAGTCCACCTCCTTTTGAATCTCTCTCACCCACCCACCCCCTTCTCTAACACTGGAATCAGTGTGCTTCGCCTGACCTTGACCAACATCTGCACCCAGGGAACACTAATGAATTTGGGCCAATTCATCTTGGAACTCCAAATTTAATCAAGCTGACAAGCCAGGGAAAGCAGGCTGTAATTAACTCCCAGCATTTTAGGCAATCTGTAAAATTCATAAACTTCACTTGATCTGTGTTGGCTTTATTGAACATTGTTTGTTTATTTGTTTATTTGCTTAGAGAGCAGCATACCATGTCAAAATTATAGAACGCTTGCAATTAAAGCAGGCATATTCAATAAAAGGATTAACTGTATTTTAATAAAATAAAATCCAGCCATCACCAGAATCTCTGATGCTACCAATAAAGTAAACATGGTGATCTGTTGCTGCTGCTGAACAGAAATCTTAAACCTAATCAATTAGGTCATTTCTGTTTAAAAAACTGGAGAGGGAGATCTGTTTAATCATTTTATCCTATTCTCAAGATAGACAAATGCTTGGAAAAGAAATGCACATTATTAAATTTTGTTTAAAAATAACTCACATAGGAGTCAAGAAAAAACAAACGTTAAGGATATTTTTTTAACAATATATATTGTTTTAATTTATTGACCATTATGAAATGAATCCCCAGGCTTTCAAATAAAGCTTGGTGTTCTTCTTTATTAAATGCTACACAAAGAAAATATGGTCCCGCTACCTGCCCTAAGGAACACAAAGAGAAACCTAGTAAATTTTTGATGGCGTGTAGAGGTATTACCCACACTCATTCACACATACATAATAAAAACAAAACCCTTTGTCTGATGCTGCTGCCACTGATGTTCTTGTGGTTTTTAGGATTCTCCTCATCTTTTTGCGGTCACCAAACCTACCCCCAGGGCAGTTCCTCAAATCCTCCAGCTCTCGCTCTGTTTTTCTATCAAGAAACATCCTGATTCTCAATAGGTGGTGTTCCCCTGTGGCCACTTGAAAAGAGAAGAAGACATGATTTCGGCCAAAGGCATTAAAAAGTGACATTTTTGTTCCAGATTCATATGAAAGGAAAAAGAGGAATAGATTAGAAGTGCAATAAAATGAAAACAATCCAGAGATTCAGCAAACTGTTTATTTCACAATGATACTAGAGAATTTCTAGTCAGTGGGACTGCAGATTTTTCCTCTCCTCCCTTCACACTTTCCCTATTTCTCATCATGATTGTTCCCTGATCCCTCCTCTTTACTATTTGCTCAGATTATATTAGGTTAGATTATTAGATTAGATATTTTTTAAAAATTTAATTAAACATGAATTTGACTGCCTTGTTAAAACTTGTCTCTAAGCTGGTTAGCTAGTCTTAGAATTGGAGCAAGGATGAGTATCTTATAATAGCTGAGAAATGGGCACAAGCCTTTCCTTTCTTTTTGAAAAGGATAGGTCCTCATTGAGCAAAACAATTATAAAAGTAGATGGAGTCACATCTTGCACAATACTCGAGATTTTTATTTTCTATGTTTTGTGGGCAGGGAGCGAGGATTAGAGAACTTCTTTTTATTTTTCACTATGTTAGGTCTATTTTGGGGCATAGTGTATTAACTTTGTGGGTTTCCTATCTCAAAAGGCTGCATTACTAATCCTAGAAAATTATGTCTCAAAATTTGGTAGCATGGAGAAAGGAATGTTAAAAGTGAAGGTCTTTTGAAGCTTAAAAAAAAAAAGACTACACATGTTACTCAGAGCTAGAGGTTGGTTCAAAATGCAGCGGCCTGCATGGTTTTGTGTAGACTTCAGTGTGCACATTTGTCACTTCTACTATGGGAGCTGCCTTGGTTTGCTTCCAGGTGCAATTCAAGGTGCTGGTTTTCACTTTTAAAGCCCCTCATGAATTGGGATCAGGTTACCTGAGGGACAATCTTTTTTTGGTCACATCCCCCTGACCGACTAAAGCAGGGAGGCAAAGAATGTTGCAGGTGCTATCCCTAAGGAGGTACATCTGGTGGAACCTAGAAGAAAGGCCTTCTCCATGGTGGTTTCCTTCCTTTGAAATATCATCCCTTCAAAAATTAAACTGGCCCCCACTTTGATACTCCTTCATAAGGCCCAGAAATCTTGGATTTTCCAGTGGTCCTTATCATTAAATGGTTTATTTGACACTGTGTTGTTTCCAGGATGAGTGGGTGGGAGTTATTGGTTTTTAATTTTTTTTTCTATACTGTGTTTTTATTGTTTGTAAGCTGGCTAGTGTCACTGAGAGTGAATAGGCAGCTATATAAAATTTCTAAATAAATAAATAAATAAATTCTACGTAAGCACTGCTAATTATGTTCTGTGCATTTTAATAGAATGCAAAAGGATGTTCACATATATTATTTATTAAACATATTTATGCCCTAATGACCAGTAAAAGCTAGCAAAGTGCAACTGGATGATTTGATGACTGGAAACCTGAATGTTTGCTCAGAGAAAGCAATCTCCTCACCACCATTATGTGTGCAATGTGTGTATGAGTTTTAAAAAACAACAACAAAAGAACTTCAAAGAGTACAAAGATTACAAGTATATTAGGCCTTTCCTTTTTCTTCCTCTTGTCTTCCTTGTAGCAACCCCAAATCACTAGGACACAATAATCATAATGAAAGATTTTGATGGTCAGAATGGAATATTCCTAGTTGGGTTCATAAAGAACTAAATATAAATGGCACAGACTTCTTATTTGGAGCTATAGGACTGATGTGTGCATATGTAACAGAGTTGGAAATGAACTTGGAAGTCTTCTAGTTTAACCATCTTGCTCAAGCATACCATTTCAAGCAGTGGTGAAATCCAGCTGGATCTATCTGGCTTGTGCGAGCCAGTAGGGCTGGTGGCAGGAGGCTCCGCTCACCTGCTGGGATGTCATCACATCCCCAGTTTTTACCCTGTGCGCATGCGCAGAAGGATCTGTGGATCTGCAGAAGAGGATTGCACGCTCACATTCTTGATTCAGTAGCGAAGGTAAATGCATTTTACCCCTGATTTCAGACAAGTGGTTGATCAAATTTTGGCTTCAGCAGAAAAGCAGAAATGGAATAAAACTACACAAGTATACATGTATGCAATCCTTTGTCATTCAAAGAGATAATTCTCAAGATATTTTACAAGTTTTACTAAACACAATCCTTTAATATTTCATAATAAAGCCACACCATAAAGAAAAAACATTCTTAAAAAGTAGCACAAAATGTAAGATAAGTGGATTTCTAAGCAAATAAACTTTTAAAAAAATAAGTATGCTTCTCTTCTCCTAGCATTATTATCTATGGTGACCATCTCCATCTGCTTAATGAAGGGCTGTTTTTTCTCTCTAATATGTATGAATAGGATAAGAAAAAAAGAGGAAGCAAAAAAGGGAATTTATCACCCAGTTGTCCCTCACAATATTGTTACTTATATTCCTTTCCAAAGAATATCAAAAGGAAGTAAGTAAGCCTTTCTTCATATAGAAAAAGTTTTTGTGATGACCACATCCAGCTGTTAAATATCCTTAGAAAAGAGAATCCAAGACTCATAATACAAAGACCCAACTCCTTGATAAGTCCACTATGCTGAAAAAGCTGGAAAAAAGAGAAGAAAAGGATAATGAGCAGCAAAGTGGATGGACTTGACTACAGTGATGATGGGTGTACCCAAAGAAGACTTGAACAACTATGTTAGGGACAGATCATCCTGGACTGTCCATGTATGCAGTTGCTAAAAGACAACACCAATTTAATGGAAGATGATCAATCGATTGATCAATCAGCCAGAGATTTTTATTGCAGGTGAAGGAGAATTCTAGACAAAAATGAAGGAACCACTGTCTAGGAAGAGGTAGGTTAATGTGCTAATGGTGCCTTGGAGCTACCACCTTTCTTATGAGTTTCTTTTTGGAGTTGACTATTAAGTTGACTATGGAGTAGAATAATTCATGAGAGAAAATAGAAATTATGGTTGATAGAGAATGGCATCAGTGACCTTTGCCTTGGTTGTCTAATTGATGGCACTTATCTTATTTCTTATGATGGTTTATTGTGTAGTTTATTTTTTGTTTTTGTTGGGTTTTATTGTGTAATACAGGTTTTGAAGGCATAGTAATGGGCACTTTTGTAATGTTGAGAACACATGAGGATTGTAGGAAAGAACCTGCTGATCACAAAATGGTTTCCATAGAGGGAATCATAAAGCAAGTATATACCAGGAGGCAAATTGTTTATTTTGCTTTCCCTTTAATCCACAGAAAACTCTAGAACTTCTGTTTATCTTAATATTTATTTGGAACTAACAGGCAACATTTTATAATAAACACTAGGCTACACCTGCTTGGTGTAGTGGTTAAAGATCTGGCCTAGAAACAAGGAGACTGTGAGTTCTAATCCTGATTTAGGCATGAAAGCCAGCTTGGAGACCTTGGGCCACTCACTTTCTTTCAGCTCAACCCACCTGACTGGGTTGTTGTTGAGAAGAAAATAGGAGAAAGAAGGATTATTATGGCCAAGTATGTTGGCTGCCTTGAGTTATTTATAAAAATAATAAAGGTAAGATAAAAAACTAAATAAATAAATAGCCCTATATATTTAATAAATATGTATGATAGTAAAACCTGGTACTTTGCAGTATGCCTGCTTCTCATCTAAAGGTTTAAAATTAAAAATTAAATTTTAAACAATTTTACAAGAAAATAAGGAAAGTTGGATCAGGATACCTAGAAACAACAATATTATTGTGCAATAGATACCATGTTATTTTTTTCCTGATATATTTTCCTGATATATACTTTATCTCTCTCTCTCTCTCATTTAAACTGAACATTAGTTAATTATTTAGATCGACTATCATAGATATGTTCCAAGCCTACAGAGAATGTTTTTATAGCATCTAATTTGTTATCTTTGAAATATATTCTTAATGTTTACATTATTGTCCATTCTCTTTCAACACAGTATGTGGTTTGCTAGTAGAATGAAATTCTCATACCTCATTGCATAAATTCATCAACCAGTATGCACCTCATTTCTTTCCCAGTTAAGCATAACTGTCACTTGAAGTGTTAAGACAAGATGGTTTCATTTTGGCCAGTCCATTGTTTTTGCTAAACAGAGTACCCTGCTAAGAGTTGTATTTTGGTATTTTGTTTGGGATAGCATGTCGATTCAAGGAAAAACAAGATACAAAGCTTTTTCAGAGGATAAAACTGATTGTTTTATAAAGTTTGTTGTTGTTCTTGTTTGTCTTGTCTTTTGCTTATATCTTTATCCAACAGTTAGCCTTAATAGATACGGAAGCAGAATTAAGCAGGCCGTATGAAAGCAGAATTAAACAGGCCGTATAAGATCACATTTTGGACAATGAGGTGTTGAAGGACACAACTGTGGGTGTTATGCACAGTTTTCCTCAAACAGAGAATGCTGTGGTGCTTTCTGCAGATCTGGTAGAAAATAAAGTTCCACTAACTGAAGTAAAAATACATGATTACTTTGATTTTTGAATATGGAATATGGAAGATACCATCTTCATCCTTGCTTCTAGCTAATAGTGCTCTGGGTCAGACCTTGTAGAAAACCAGCATCAACTGCTAGTCATGCTTTCTGTAGCTATGTCCAATGTTTAAGGGGCATTATAGACTTCATTGTCCCAAAGGACTTCATTCATTTTATAGACTTCATTCATTTTTCCAGCACTCAGGTTAGATTAATAAAGCTGACCTGCTCAACAATATTTAGCCTAAACCAACATCCAATTTGTTCCATATCTTGACTGGAACTTTTTTTTTAAATTCTATACATTTTTCTGGATAACAAAATTAATTTCAATACCAGTTAATACTTCACTACTGTGGAAACTGTCCTGTATGGGTACATTGCGATTTGACTTTTTCCTATTCGACCTATTTCATAAATTTTAAATAAATAATACATTTTTATTATCAACTATTGCATTTAAAGTTCCAAACCAAAAATGAAAAGAAACAGTATTTCCGCTCCAGGGCTAGGAACTTGTGCCCAGTTCCTATAAAAAATGCATTTATGTTTATTGGAAGCCATATCATATAAATAAGCCAAAAACCCTAACAATAAGAAAAATAGAACTATACAAGTTAAAAATCCATTCCATCTTAAAAATCCCATCTCTTTTGCTCAGTTTATGCACACACACACAAACACACACACACACACCACGTATCCTGCATGCTGCAGAAACTGCATTTGGACAGGAGATGGAAATAAACCCTGAAGCTGAAATTATATTGCCAAATGGCCTTTGTATGATTGTTCTTCTCATTATATATTTATTTTTTTTTATTATAAAAAATGTGTCTATTTTCACCTGTCTTTCAAAATCAGATACCTGTTATCTTTTCAATGCTTTCCCCAGATATATTGTCTAATGCACATAGTTAAATAGAATGTGATCAAATTTTGTATGGACAGCATATTTTTCAAGGAAGCCTGCCTTTCCTGTGTCTTTATGTAAGCAAGGCACGTGCAGTCTGAACCTTTCATTGTCAGTTTTAGCAACAGGATGAACAAGTCATTCTTTCAACAATTCATGATAGTTGTATCAACGAACCAAGCTGGCATGTTCACTGCTTCCTTCCTTGGAGGCCTTCCTAGCTGAGAATTTCCACAGCTACCATTGCAAATGTACCGCAAATTTCCAAGGCACTGAGCTGAACTCTATAAATTGGCTCAGATGTACATGAATAAACTGCTCATCCAGGTTGTTGGATTTGGATGAGCTGTGAAAAACTGGAGAAGCTCATTCATGGGAGCATCCAGTAACAGCTTCTATTGATGGGTTGACCTGAGAATAAAGAAACCCCAGTTTAGAAGTATTACTTTTTATGGGAATAAACTGTGACATTATCCAATTCAATCATGCAATTACTTGTATATACAGGCACTTGTGCTCATCAGCGCCAATGGATAAAATATGAGTTGACTCCTCCTATATCATTGCCCTTTTTTTGGTGAGTTTTTTTCAGGTGCTCTAGTGATTTGGGACTTGAGCTTTTCTGCACTCTTGTTTCTTTCAATAGGACTTTCAACTACCTTTGCTGGTAACCGTTATTCTATAAGGTACTCTCTTAGGATGAGAGCCTTTTGGAATATTTCTCACCTATCAGCTTTGTATCATCTTCCTTATAGCACAATGAAAAGAAAGGAGGGGGATTAGACGTGTGGAGAGAGGGGGGAGGAAGAAGGGAGGAGGGAGGATTTCAATTTGTCTGATCTTTGAGATTTATAAATATTACCTTTTCGTCATTTTATAAGAAACCTGCACAGGTACTTCTTGTAACAGCATACTAGATCTGACGTATCCTTCTTGATGTGCAGGGTTAAATTTAAATCTACAGTGCCTGGTTACCAATCTCTGCAGTTGTACCCAGGCAGGGCTAGGAGAGATTGATGATTGTGATTGTGAGATTAATCCTGCAATGTTTACAAGACTCCTGAGCTGAAACCTGGTTGGTCATATCATGCTATCCAGAGAAGGCCGCTTGGCTTGCAGGGTAATTTCTTCTGATGCAGTAAATAACTAGGCATAATGAAAATACTCTGATGTATTCTACTGGTTGATTGATGCTCTGCATGCGATCTGGCACAAGTAGTACACTTCCTATCACAAATTTACATATACAAACCAGTGGAAGGAGCAGGGTAATGTCAGCATCCTTCAGAAACCCTGGGATGCTACACAATTTTATAGCAGTTATGAATTACTGTTGACCTTTCTGGCCTCTTCCACCAGTGTGTTAGGCGAAAGCGTATTGAAAGTCATTAGTCTGAAGCAGTCATTCTTTACATAATTATGGCTATTTGCGTGGGAGCAGATAGTGTTTCTTTTCATTGTTAAAAAAAATAGCATTAGAGAAATCACCGCTGTGAGTCTATGGTAAATCTATACTCTAAACGCACATTTTAATAAAACGAAGGCAAGGTAATTCTTTTGACTTCCCTGAAGTATAAAAATGGATATTTCTGGAATTAGACAAAATCAAATCAAGAGCTGCCTGGTTTGTTTGGCATCTCATGGTTTTAAGAAAGCAACTGACAATGAATCAATAAAGGTTTAATGTGGCTATTTAAGCAGAACATCCTGACTGGCTTTTGGAGGTTCAAAATAAACAAGAAATATTCTACCTGAGGATAAAAATGTCTTCCTAAGTCCCAGGATAAGTAATTCCTTTTGAAATCCTAGGGAAGCCTTTGTCGAACAAATAGGAGCAGCTACAAAAATCTCCACCTTTCATTACTAATGTGAAATAATCAGGCTTTCAGCAGATCCTAAGAACACAGCTCCTTATTATCATTTACATTTTAATGTCCTTAAAATTATTACACGAAGGGAAATGTTTTTGATACATTACAGCATTTCTTATAAATGTGTGATTATGTTAATGGCTTTTCAATCAGTATCCTAGCCTGACACCCTAAGAAAATTTATGCAAAGTTCATACCCTGTCAGGGCCTTTAATCAGGACCATTTATTAGACCCCCACCTTCTTTGATGGTTGCTTCTCTCTTTATTAAATATACTGACTTGGCCATCTGAAGAAAAGGACAATAAAAGGTTACTGGGGATGAAAGCATGGATGCTATTTGCTCATGTTTCCTTTACAGACACTTCTTCAATAATTAAGGAAGGGCTTTCTTTGGCCTTTTAGGCGTTTGAAGTGCATATCAAACATAACACTTAGTTCTTTTTTCATGGAATGTTTAATGCACAGAATTAGTCTTCTTAAGCTCAAAGCTTCCGTTAACATGAAAATGCTAGCAGACTGTTGTCAAGAAAGAGCTTTCCCAGCAAAAATTGCCATGCAGCTTTGCTGTATGCGCTGCATGATATTGGAGGGGGTAGGAGCTGGATTTGAAGCATTTCAGTAGAATGCCTCTCATTGGCTTCTGGTTCTGAAATTTTATAATTTAGTTTGCCCTTTCAAGGACCTTCATACAGTACTATTGTTTTATTTATTTATTTGCTACTGCCTGTTAAAGACTGCATTACAAGACATTTGCAATATCAGAAATGGATCTTTTTCTCCCTACCTTTCTTCCTTTACAGTAGATTCAGTTATTGTTTTTTTTTTAACACTTCATTAAATGTGCCCTAAACAGAAGAACCAAACAGCACCTTTTCCCTATGTGGATTACATGCAGGGAAAAACACACAACAAACCAAAGATCTAGCTAAGTGGTATTGACAACCTGGGGTTTGGATACAAATTCAATATGAGAAAACAAACTCACTTCAATGAAATACAAATAAACAACAAATTCTGTTTTAACATGTCTAAATAGGTTGCGGGTGAGTGACAGGCGTGGGTCTCATAGGAAAGCCATTAGTGGAGCATTTGATAGGAAAACATTTGATTTGAATGTGTGTTGCTCTTCCCCTCAGGGGGTGATCTGAGTGGTATACTGGGGATTTGCAGGCGCCCTTTTCACTCTAAAATGCCTGCTGGGCTATATCATAGCAAATGAAATTTGTAGGTTCTCCTAATGTTAACAAGTATCTAACTCTATCATTTATTTAGGAAGCTTGCTAATTATCTTGGGCCACTGATGTTCATTTTCTAATTCTGCCAAAATTATTTTTAAAAAGTTTTAATAATGACCATCTGGGTCAATTTTCTGCCAATCCTTCACAAACATTATTTCATTAGGATGATGATGATGATGGTGGTGATGATGATGATAATGATGATGATTGGGGAAGACAATTCTTTGTATATTCCCTCAAACAATGGGAAAATGTTTGATGGAACAACAATCGACAAGTGAAAATTAATACAAGAAACTAGTCTTGGCAAAAGTGACCTTATCCAAAAAGAATTAAAATGATTTGAAATTTTGATTGATATGATACTAGTAGTCAATTTTTCATTTTAAAACATTTTTACATGCATATGTATAAAGTAGTTCATAATAAACTGTATATTAACGTTTTATTCATTTAATTAAGCTTTCAATAGTACAGTCTTAACCATGTCTAATCAGAAATAAATCCCGCTGAATTCAGTGTACTTACAAGTAGGGGTGCATAAAGTTGCACTTTTAAGGATACATTTAATGAAATCAGTTGTTAGTAAATGTACTGATACAGAAAGACAATATTTTATTCTCTATTTATTCAGAGCATTTGCCCTACCATTGCTCAAATAGAAGGTAATGATATGCGAACAAGTATATTAAAGTAGCACAAATAAAACCAAGTCTGAAAGAGCAAAGGAACACATGCTTAGTTTTGTTCTATTTTTTTATTTTACAATGATGAGGTAGATTAGACTACCAGGATCAAGACCATCTAGAAAATCCATGGGTTGATTAGAATCTGGACCTCTTACTCTTAATTTTGAATAATTTGTTCTTTGCTAATTGGAGGGTCTGATCAAAGGTGGGGGGGGGCAAAGAAATGACTCAATGGGGATCCCATTAAGGGGTGTGCCAGGGCATACTTTTTACGTCACCTTAAGCTCCTGGATGAGATCATTTGTCACCTCAGGATAGTGTCATCAATATACCGATGATATCCGGTTATATAATCCTACTATGGAGGGTGTGAGAGATGTGCAACAAGTTTTGACCTAGTGTCTGAAGTCAGTCAGCATCTGGGTTGGAGAAACAAACTCAGACTCAACACAGCAAGATGAAATTCAAGTTATCTGGTAATACTAACTTTAGCTCTTGATGAAGTTGGGTTCCTAAAGGAGCAGATTCACAATTTAGGAATGAATTTATACCTCCAGCATGGGAAGTAGATGAAGGCTATGGCTTGGCCAAATTTCAGATGAAATTCAGCCTTGTCTAAATAGGAATACATTGAAATTGAGCACTCACATTCATGTCAGCTCATATTTGGACTACTTCAATTTGCTCTGCATGGATCTGCTCTTGAAGACAATCTGAAAACTTCAATTGATGCAACCAATGCTCCCTGAGTGCTTTCTGGTACTATCATAAAACAACATTGCTACAATATCTTCATTAGTTGGTGGTTTTATCTGAGTACAATTCAAGGAGCTAGTCATAACCTGTATCTTAAAGACTGTTTGTCCCATGTAAATTTTGCCCACCTTCACTGGGTGAATAGAAAATACCAATTGAAGAGTTGAAGAGACATATAGGTGGGTATTGTTGATGGCTGCTCCCTACTTTTGGAACAGTTTATTTCCAAAGAATGATCACTGCTCTTCTGGCCTTCTGGAGAATGTTAATGAACTGACACTTCCAGAAGGCCTTTGAGATGAATAAGATTTGCCCCCAAAAAAGATACTTATTTTTCATTTGAGAATTTTTATTCCTTATATCATTATTTCTATGTTGAATTGTGTTTTTATTGTCCACACTGTCTAGAATCTTTGGAATAAGGTATTTTATAAAGAAACAAAACTCTTAAACATTGACTTTTTTTGGTCTCAAAATGGTGGTAAAAACCCTTCCTTCTTTTCTTCCTCCCTCCCTCCCTCCCTCCCTCCCCTCCTCCTGAAAATCAAACAACCAAACCAAAGAGCAGATAAAACTAGGAAGATATGGGAATCATTTCTATTAGACTTTTTATATCACCAGCAGTGATTTATGCTGATCAGCCTGCGTATAAGGAGTCTAAACAGGCAGATGGTGATCTCAAATGCTATATAAATATGTATGCTATATGTATATAAGGTGTAAATGTAAATATACGTGTGTAATTTTATATATTGCTCATGTGCATGCACGTGCCGCCTGCATATATTAAGTATTGCTGGCTGCAAAAAGGCAAACAATATAGATGAAAATCAGCCTCTGTAAAAGGCTGCAATCCCATGATTCTATCTGAGCCAATCACTTAACATATCATTCATGTTAGCTTGCTCCCATCATCCTCGCCCTGTCAGGAGCATCTTTCTTCATTTTCTGCTGCTTCTCAGTTCCAAGAACCACTGTATCATTTCCTATCCACAACTGAAGCTGCTGATTTAAAGGCTTACTTTTTGGGTTAACCACTCCTCCTGCTTCTTTTCTTTCTCCAATGATTCTACACTGTGGTCTGTCATTTGGAAAAGAGGGGAGGAGGAAAGAATTGAGGAACAAAAAAGGAAAACACTGAGAATGATAATTTTGAGCATGTACGGTAAACTATTCCTTAGCTGCCTTGCCCAAATGATTCAATCTTTTAATAAAAGAAAATATAGAGAATAGACATTCTTATTGAAAATCTTCCTAGGAAATCTAACGTAATTATTGGAGCTATTAAAGAGTTTATTTTGCTTAATGAGTCCTAGTTACAAAATCTGCCTTATTTCTCAGATTTCTCTTATGCCTCTGCCTCTATTATTATTTACAGTGCAAGAGGATGGCCTTCTGTCTTAAAACCTAATCACTGCTGCCTATTAAATTTGGGTTTCATATGTTGCTGGAGGTAGAACTGATTATCATAGTGAATGAAATACTTGTTTGGCCTATTCCCAGGGGGCAAAAAGCCATTCTTCAAGGTGATGCATCTCATTTGAGGAATACATTAACAACTGAAGGCAGTTAAAAGTAGATGTGAACTCCCAGGGAACCAAACCTTAGGCTGACCATATATATAGAGAAATATATATAAAGAGAAATACACATAAAGCCTACGAAAAGGAAAGAAAACAAATACTGTACCTTTACAGGAAGGATACATGGATGAGGGTGTGGCTAACTGATGAGGGTTTATAAACCCAAAATATATCTATCTTAATCTCCCAATGGGCAGCAGAGGGTCTGCTGGCTGCCAGAAAAAAAAAGCCTAGAAACTAGTGGATTGTGATTTCACTGAACTAGGGCTGCTTAAAAATCTTGGTTTACATAGGAAGAACCTGGCTATATATCTATATATCTATATATCTATATATCTATATCTATATCTATATCTATATCTATATCTATATCTATATCTATATCTATATCTATCTATATCTATATCTATATCTATATCTATCTGTCTGTCTGTCTATCTAGTTAGCCATATACATATATATATATGTTTTCTGAGGTTTTCGCGGGTGTTTGTATGTAGGTCTTTGGTTATTCGGGTCTTGTCCCACATAAAATTGGAAGTGTCTTGACGACGTTTCGACGAAGTCTCATTCGTCATCTTCATGCTGGTGTTCTCGGCTTCGTCCTTGCTCCTGGAAGCACGAAGCCGAGAACACCAGCCTGAAGATGACGAATGAGACTTCGTCGAAACATCGCCAAGACACTTCCAATTTTACGTGGGAGAAGACCCGAATAACCAAAGACACACACACACACACACACACACACACACACATTTACCGACCAGCTCTTGTTTTGTTCAGAGAAGAAACCTGTGATATGGAAGGCTGCTTTCTGTACCATATGAGACCTTAATTTACAACTCTAATGTGGCAAGAAGATCAGGCCTGCTTAGAAAATATTTAGGATTTAACACTCTATATGGGTTTCAGATGACTTTTGTTTCTTAGAAGGTTAAAGGTAAAAAGTCTGAGCAAAGATATGGCTCATTAAAGGTCAAGTTTGTGATTGAAATTAAGGTCTGATTTTAAGGTTGCAGGAGATATATATCTATGTCTCCATAGATACATAGAAATACTCATACAAAACACAAATATACTTATGTGTATATGCAAGCACAGAATCAACAACAAATATATACATGCACACATTATAATACATATATTAGTACTGTATATATCATAAAACAATGCAGCTCTCAAGCTCTATGGGAAAAAAAGTTTTATTCTTGCATTCCCTCTCTTCCTGCCCATCTAATAAAAAATTACAACAGAGGCTGACTTGAAATCAGTTGTCATTCATTGAAAAGGCCAAAGTCACAGCATGATTATATAATTTGGATTAACAATGTCCTCAATGTAGATATACCAAAACCAAGAGAATGTCCTATTTACTTCCATTAAGTTGTGTAGATTTGATTGTGTATACTTGATCTTGTAGTGCAAAAAAGAGCAACAAAGATGATTAGGGGGCTGGAGACCAAAACATATGAAGAAGTTGTAGGAACTGGCTATGTCTGATCTAATGAAGAGAAGGATTAGGGGTGCCATAATAATAGTCTTCCAATATTTCATGCCATAAAGAAGAGGGTGACAAACTATTCTCCAAAGAAACTGAGGGCAAGACAAGAAAAATCTCCATATGGTAACAGATGGAAACTTATCAAAAAGAGATCCAACTAGGGGTGAAATCCAGCAGGTTATGACAGGTTCTGGAGAACCGGTAGCAGAAATTTTGAATAGTTTGGAGAACTGGCAAATACCATCTCTAGCTGGCCCCAGAGTGGAGTGGGAATGGAGATTTTGCAATATCCTTTCTCTGGAATGGGGTGGGAATGGAGAATTTGCAGTAGCCTTCCCCTGCCACACCCACCAAGCCATGCCCACCAAACCACACCACACCATGTCCATCAAGCCATGCTCACAGAACCGGTAGAAAAAAATTTGAATTCCACCACTGGATCCAACCTACAACTAAGAAGAAATTTCTTGTCAGTGAGAACAGTTAACCAATGGAACAGGTTGCATTCAAAATTGTGGGTACTCTTATTACTAAAGAAGAGATTGGTTAACCTTTGTCCAGAATGGTATAGAGTCTGATGCTTGGTCAGGGGGTTGGACTAGAAAGAACTCCAAGGTACCTTTAAACTCTTTTATATTGTTATTCTGTGTCTGATTCTCAGAGACTTTCTGGACAAGTCCCTGCAGCTTTTTTGGCAATTGCCTCCTTCCTAGGACTGAGACAGAATGACATGTCCAAGGTCATCCAGCTGACTTTGTGCCTAAAATGGACTACAACTCCTAAAGTTCTAGTTTCAAGTTTGATGACCTAACAACTTCATCAAACTGGCTCTTGTATGAGAATAGATGGAACCAATATTATTGCCTTCTTTGTTGATCTAACCTGAGCCTCTGTTTATTTTTTTTAATTTGCCACAATTAGTTTCTTGTGTGGCTTGGTTATTATCACAAAAAAAAAAAAAAAGATTTTTCAGCACTAAGTGTTGGATATTGAAATTAAATCAGGGAGGTAAAAGGAAATGCTGCTTTACAGAATGGATACATTATGCCATTTGCTGCATCAAATGTGGTATTAGAACAAGATAAATTCAAGAAGAGCTATAAGTGGCATGCTTCCGGTTGACATCGCACAAGACAGTCAGGGAAATAGCGGGCTCTGATGAGTCCCACGAAAACCTCAGCTGCCGAACCACCCCCAGTAGTCTGTGGACTGAACCTCTCCTGAAGAGATGGGGGAAGGAGAGGGGTGCTTTGGAAGACCAAGAAGAACAGGCAAGTTCCTCAGAGGTCAGAGGGAACCCTTTGTGAGTCGGCGGCAGGGGACGGCAGCCATGGCGGCTGCCACAAAGCTGTGACAACTGGACAAGAAAAGTGCTAGAGAAAAGCGAAGTAAAATGGAGGCTTTTGAAGCCGGGTGAGTGACAACAGCCCAGGCTTGCAACAAAGTTTGGAGCTATATTAGTAACTAGAAGACCCTTAGCCTAAAACAGCGGCTAAGTAACAAAGGAGCTTTGGAATTTTTTTAAACTGTAACTTTAAAGAACAAAGACCCAAGAAACAACTAATTTTGGAACAAGAACTAAGAGATTTAATTTAGAAATATGGTAAAAGGTCTAAACATTTTAAAAATCTGAATTGGACTAAGGAAAAAAAAGATTTGATACTTTTTTAACTAAAAGAAGAAAATATAGTGGATGGTTATATAATAAGAAATAAAATGGAGTATTGCATGACTAATGGGAAATGTGGATTAGAGAGAGACACCATCTGGTGTAAAGAGGAACTTTGCAATCTCCCTTTGTTATGAGTACTTTGAGCCCTACCAAAAAAAAATTGCTGAACAGTGGAGGAGGATTTTTCTTTCCTGACTGCAAGCAGCAGGATTTTGGTGAAGAAAAGAAATTTACAGTGGGACTCCTACAGTTGAACAAATAATAATTTGAATGTTAGCGCAGGAATGGAAGGATTAAGCGCAGCCTTAAAAGAAAGACATTTGATACACTATATCCGGAATAAAATATGAAAAGAGATTTAATTGGATATATGGAGAGTAAAATTAAAAACTCGGAAAATGGAAGGAAATTTATGTTTGCAGACGAGGAAATGAAGATAATGTGATTAAAAATAAAGTAAAGATGATTGTAATAAATTAAAGGGAGACTTCTATAGAAATTAAAAATGTTAAATGAAACTAATTAATACATGTAAAGATATGTTTAATGCAAGAACTATGTTTTAATGATAATATGTTAAGGTAAAGAATAAGGGTGAATATGATTAATTGAAAATGTTAAAAGGAATTTGAAAATATACTTAAAAATATGTTTTAAGCAAGAACCATATTTCATAAAGGATTATAAGGGATTATAAAGGCTTCATTGGGGGAGGGTGTCTTTCCTGCCACCTTGAAAGAGGCGGTAGTGAGGCCTCTCCTCAAGAAGCCTTCCCTGGACCCGGCAATGTTGGTAAATTATCGTCCGGTCTCCAACCTTCGCTTTGTGGCGAAGGTTGTTGAGAGCGTGGTTGCGAAACAGTTTCCCCAGCACCTGGATGAAGCGACGTATCTAGATCCGTTCCAGTCGGGTTTCAGGCCCGGGTACAGCACGGAAACGGCATTGGTCGCGTTGGTTGATGATCTCTGGAGGGCTCGGGACAGGGGGTGCTCCTCTGTCCTGGTCCTGTTAGACCTCTCAGCGGCTTTTGATACCATCGACCATGGTATCATGCTGCACCGGTTGGTAGAGATGGGGGTGGGAGGCACTGTGTTGCGGTGGTTCTCCTCCTATCTCTCCGACCGGTCGCAGTCTGTGTTGGCAGGGGGACAGAGGTCGACCCTGAGGCCCCTTATATGTGGGGTGCCACAAGGATCGGTCCTCTCGCCCCTCCTGTTCAACATTTATGTGAAGCCACTGGGTGAGATCATCCGTGGTTTTGGGGTGAAGTACCATCAGTACGCTGATGACACTCAGCTGTACATCTCCACCCCAGACCACCCCAACGATGCCCTTGAAGTGATGTCCCGGTGCCTGGAGGCCGTGCGGATCTGGATGGGGAGGAACAGGCTCAGGCTCAACCCATCCAAGACCGAGTGGCTGTGGTTTCCAACGTCCCGATATAGTCAGTTGGCGCCATCACTGACTATTGGGGGCGAATCACTGGCCCCCACAGAGAGGGTTCGTAACTTGGGCGTCCTCCTGGATTCACGGCTGTCCTTGGAAGGGCATCTGACGGCCGTGGCCGGGAGGATTTTCTATCAGGTCCGCCTGATCCGCCAGTTACGTCCCTTTCTGGATCGGGACTCCTTGCTCACGGTCACTCACGCCCTTGTCACTTCCCGTCTAGACTACTGTAATGCTCTCTACATGGGGCTCCCCTTGAGGAGCACCCGGAGGCTCCAACTGGCGCAGAGTGCGGCCGCGCGGGTGGTGATGGGAGCGACATGGCGTTCCCATGTGACACCTCTCCTGCGCGAGCTGCACTGGCTCCCGGTGGTCTTCCGGGTGCGCTTCAAGGTCCTGGTTACTACCTTTAAAGCGCTCCATGGCTTAGGACCTGGGTACTTGCAGGACCGCCTACTACCACCAATAGCCTCCCACCGGCCAGTACACTCTCATAGAGAGGGTCTCCTCCGGATGCCGTCAGCCAAACAATGTCGGCTGGCAGCCCCCAGGGGGAGAGCTTTCTCTGTGGGGGCACCTACTATCTGGAATGAGCTCCCCCCAGAGATACAGAGGATCCCGGATCTGCCCACCTTCTGCCGCGCTCTTAAGACTTTTCTATTTCGCCAGGTGGGCCTGGCCTAACCACTCCCCGTTTTTAGTGTTAAATTTTAAAAAAATTTAAATTATATTGGGGTGTTTTAATTCTGTCCGGGCCAAATTCATTTAATCTGTTTTTAGTTGGTTTTTAAATTTTGTACGTATGTATTTTTATTGTTGGCTGTACACCGCCCTGAGTCCTTCGGGAGTAGGGCGGTATATAAATCCAATAAATCCTAATCCTAATCCTAATCAAGGTTAAAATGTTATGAATGCTATGAAAAAGGATAAAGAAAAATATGATTAAATGAAAAGCAATGCATAGATGGAGGGAAACAACAAAGAAAGGTTTAAGTAGAGATTGTTAAACCAACTATGAACATGCTGTATTTATGCTATAATATGCAATACAGCAATATAGCAATACAGCTATAATATGCCACATTTAACAGCCAAACAATGGTCATGGTGGATATCAGCCAAAACAAAACTTAATATGCCATGCAATGGCCAAAAAACAAAAATAAAGATGCTGTGTTTAACAGCCAAACAAACCTGAAGATGCTGTGTAACGGCCAAAAAACAAACTTAATATGCTGTGTTTAACAACCAAAAAAGGGCATGCTGGGCAATGGCCAAAAAATAAAAATATGCTATATTTAACAGCCAAAACAAAGGGCTATGCTGTGATTAACAGTTAAGAAATAGAAATGATTGGTTTAACATCAAAGATAATAAAAAGAGGTGGGATAATTAAAATGAGGAGGTTTATGTTGAGAGTGATAGTTAAGACAAAAAGCATGAGTTAGGTTTAATGATAATTAAATAATTAATGACTGTTTAATTTGTTTAATATAATTGTAAGACTTCTATTGTTAAAATATCCATCTAAGCAAATGAAAGAGAAAAATGAATTGATAACTGGTTAGGATTTAAGATTTAAGTAACGGATTTTTGAGGATAATGGTATAGTTATATAGATAGATATGAGGGAAATATTTGTTTAAAATATTGAGTTGTGTTAATTGAAAATTAGATTTGTTAATGATTTGTTTTAATTTGTGATCGGAGCAAAAACTTCGTTTTGAAAAGATGTGTTTTTTTTAAAAAAACCTAAAAATAAAAAAAAAATTATCCAAAAAAAAAGAAAAGAAAAGAAAAGAAAAGCTATAATTGGCTAACAATAGCTGTATAAAATTCATTCTGAAGTGCAGAAAGCATATCTTTAAAGCAAACAATTGTCTTGGAGACAATAGTGGAAGAAGCTGAATGACCGGCCATTAAAAAGCATAGAACAGTGTAGTTCATAGCATCAGAAATCTTATAATGTTGTCCTTATGTTCATTCTATCTTGACATTAATGTTCAAGAAAGAAAACATTGGGAAAATATATTGCTATATGATGATCTGATGTAGCATAGTGTATGAATAGTAAATTAAACTCAGTCAAATTTAGTTTTTATCTCAGTCCAACCCACTTCTTTGACATGATGCACCTTTGACATGAACCAGAATTCAGGATCTGACATATTTCCAAAAGCAAGGGTGATGTTCCTCTAAGCCTAAAAACAGGTTTTACCCTTGGGGAACAGATGAATCTGTAGAAGTTCAGGAACTGCAGAGTATAATTTTCAGGCATTGGTGAGCCTCGGTTAAACATTTTCTTCCTACCAATTGCAAAGACAAAATATGCCCCACTTGGGAAAGATGCCTTGTTTTCTAAAGTACAGAATTATGGGGTTCACATGTTCAGAAAATATGTTGCCTCTCCATAGTGACAGAAGTTCAGCACTGAAAGAAAAGATTCTTAGTATTAATGAGGACTAACTAATACTGTTGGGCATTAACCAATTATGCGCACATATCTTTGATGAATGGAGGAGGATGCTGGTTCTGAATGAGCTTCTGTTCTTAGCCCTCTTCAACATCCTCTGTGAGCACAATAAAGATTGAAATGTGTAGAAGACAGGGCAATCAGCATAGAGCTACTTCCTATGAATCCTTATGCCTAATCACCACTCGTTCTCTTGGGAGATTTGTAAGGAATTGGTGCATTTGTTTGAAAGTGCATTTGCTTGAAAGTAGACATACTGGTAGCTTTGGGCATAAAACAGAGTCTTGTTTCCTACAGGTTGCAATCTGTACTGAGTTACCATTTTACAAAGCCAGCATATCGCCCCCAACAATTTGGGTCCTAATTTTCCCCACCTCAGAAGGATGTAAGGCAGGGGTGAAATCTAAAAATTTTCGCTACTGGTTCTGTGGATGTGGCTTAATTAGTGGGTGGGGCTTGGTGTCAGGTGACTGGGTGGGCATGGCTTGATGGTCAGGTGGGCATGGCCAAGTCGACATCACTTCTTTGCCCTTTTTTAACCTACAAAACACAACGCAACACAACTGGCTCACCCACAATGTAAAAGCAGCTGTGCTAGACCCAAAGTGGTCCCTGCAACAAGCAGGAACCTCACACAGGCACAGAAAGTCCAAAAAACCAACTTTCGCACTTTACACACACAAAATTCCACATACAACTTTGTGAGATTTTATGTGTTTGTGTTGTTAGAGTGAAACACTACAGAAACACACAAAATCTCAGAAAGCTGCACAAATATTATTTTATTTTTATTTTTATTTTTATTTTTATTTTTATTTTTATTTTTATTTTTATTTTTATTTTTATTTTTATTTTTATTTTTATTTTTATATAAAAGCAGCTAAATTTAAAACTTCCTAAACTTTAAATGGCTAAGTCTAAAAAAAAGAACAACTAAAAAAACCCCAATTAACTATTTTTTTAAAGCTCTCAAAGGGGTGGGGGGAGGCAGACAGGCAGATAGAGCTGCTTACCGATGAGCTTGATTGCAGACAGGGAGATTCAGTTGCTTGCTGATATAATGGATTGCAAGGATTACAGCAAGTGAAGCAAGGCAGGCGTTGAAACCAGCAGCTCAGGATTCGGTCCGAAGAGCAAAGGTAAGCAAGCTGGAGGCTGGGGGGGGGGGGGAGATTTTTGCTACCGGTTCTCCAAACTGCCTGCCACCATCGCTACCTACTCGCCCAAGCTGGTCCGAACCGGGAGCATTTCACCCCTGATGTAAGGCAGTGGTGGGTTCCTCCCGGTTTGGCCCGGTTCTTCTGAGCCAATAGTGGTGATGATATGACGTCACCAAACCGGTTCTACCGCCCCCCTGCCCCACCCCCACCCCCCATGTTATTCTTACCTTTTATTTGGCCCACCCCCAATCTGTTGCTGCCTCCTGAGTCCCAGCTGATGGTTAGAGGGAAAAAAAACCTGTTTAAACTCTTGCCTCAGGGCTTCAAAGGGCTGCCATACAGCTGATCAGTGTTAAAAGAAAACAAATGAGTAGACCGGTGCCTGCAAAAATACATGAGTAGATCAGTGCCTGCAAAAATAAATGGGTAGACCAGTACAGCTCTGCAAGCAGTTAAAAGCCTGGTAGACCAGTACCTCTGCTAAATCCTAAAGAATTGTCACATGACCATCAAGCCACACCCACAAAATAAGCCACACAAACAGAACCGGTAGTAAAAATTTTAAGAACCCACCCCTGATATAATGCTGAGTCAACCTTAAGCCTGGTGAGATTTCAACTGCCAAATTGCAGGCAGCCGGCAGTCAGCAGAAATAGCCTGCAGTACTGCACTCTTACCACTGTGCCACCATGGCTCAGATCCTAGTCAGTGAATAGAATATCTTACAATGCAAGGAAGAATCAGAAAAAAATCAATGTAGGCATATCTTGTTTTTCATTATATAGTTACATCTCAAGTGGTCTACAGTCTACTCTGCTTAAGTGCCATTACAAGGGCAAAAATCACAGAGGAATGTTTCCAATGGGCTTTTCTAAAATAAGAAACATGACAACCAAGAAAGCTTCCAAAATTGTAGGAAGAAGCTCAGCAGGAGAATAACTGATGATAATGTCAGTCCTTGGTGTATATAGGTTCAAATATGTAGGTTTCTGTTCCATTCTTTATTCATTAAACATTGAATGTTCAATTGAACATTCAAAAATGCATCACAAATACCATTGATGGTTCTAATGGTTGATACAGGCTGCTGCCAGCATCCTAGGTATCAATCAAGCACTTTCTTAAGAGGTATAATGTTCTGAGTAGTGCAGTCTTTTGCAATTCTGCTGGTGTTATTGCAGGAAGCTGCAATTTCTTGATGTACTTTGTAAAATTCGTGGACATGGTGCAAAGTGCCCCGATGACAATGGGTATCACTGTCACATGTTTCATCCATAGTTCACATAGTTTCGATGGCCAGATTGTGATATTTCATGATATTTTCCAGTTCTTTTTCTTTGACTCTTCGACTCCTGGTACAGTGATATCAATAAATTGTACACTTCGGTTTCGACAACTGTGATATCTGGCGTGTTTTGTTCCAAATGTTGATCTGTCTGTATTTGAAAGTCCCACAAGATCTTCACCTTCTTATTTTCAATAACTTGAAAATTTATTTTCATGACTTTTTGGATCCAGATAAGTCATATTTTTAAAATAATGACCAGTGGATTAATTTAGCAACTTGGTCATGTCCAGCTTTTAAATCAGTTTTTTGTTTTTTTGTTTTTTTGTTTTATTTATTTATTTATTTATTATTATTATTATTATTATTATTATTATTATTATTATTATTATTATTATTATTATTATTAAATCTGTAGTGAGATTCACAGCCTTTGGGGCTGGTTAATAGCTCAGCAGCTCGAGTCCTAACCAAGGACCTAGGACCTGTTAAGGTATCGTCAGAGGATGTAAGCTGTTCCGAGTAAGGTGGTTTTTTTGTAGAGTCAAAATATTCAAGTCCAGTAAATTTAGAATTTTTAAATAGTAGTCCTTTGGGTATTGCTCCAAGGGCTCCAATTACAATCGGGACAACACACGATTTCTTTCTCCACAGTCGCTCAACTTCAATTTCAAAGTCCCAGTACTTTGTGATTTTTTTCTTGCTGCTTTTCCAGTGAATGATCTTAGCAACGTGGTCATGGCATTGTAGGTAGTCAGTTTGTGAAATTTTGCTGCACCCACTGATCAGGTGGTCGACTGTCTCATCTTTCTCATTGCAGAGGTGGCATTTGCTGTTGGTGGTAACATGTTGAATTTTTGCCTTCATGCAGTGTGTGGCTAGGGCTTATTCTTGAGCTGTCAAAATAAAGCTTTCTGTTTCTTTTTTCAGTACTCTTGATCTTAATCAGTTCCAAGTTAGTTTCTGGTCAGCTTTGCCTTCAATCTTTTTTAAGTATTGACCATGCAGAGCTTTGCTTTTCCAATTTTCAGCTCGCTGCTCAATTACTTCTTTCTTATATTCTGCTTTTGTTTTAGTTGTCTTTAAAAGGCCTCCTTTATTTACTTCCTTATCATTGGTCTTCACTTTTCTGGATGTAATCATTCAAGCTGTGTTTTTCTTCTTCCACAGTCTGCTTTACTTGTAGGAGTCCTCGACCACCCTCTGCTCTTGATAAATATAATCGGTCAACATCACTTTTAGGGTGCAAGGCATGATTCATTGTCATAAGCTTCCTTGTTTTTCTGTCCAAATTGTCTAACTCCATCTGGTCCAGTCAATTATTCCTGCAGAGTATCGAATCACAGGTATAGCCCAAGTATTTATGGCTTTTATGATGTTTCCTCCACTCAATTTGGACATTAATATCTTACAAATTCACCGAATGTACTTGGCTAAAGTTAATTCCTTGACTTTATTATGCATTAAGTCAGAGGCCTATAATATTAATATTAATAATAATAATAATAATTTACTTTATTCATTTAACATGAAACTCAGTCAAATGAACATTCAAAAATGCATCACAAATACCATTGACTGGTGCCAAAGGTTGATATGGGTTGCTGCCAGCATCCTAGGTATCAACCAAGTACTTTCTTAAGATGTACAATGTTTTGAGTAGCGCAGTTTTTTGCAGTTCCGCTGGTGTTATTGCAGGAAACTGCAATTTGCTGATGTATGTTATAAAATTCTTGGACATAATACCAAGTGCCCTGATGACAATGGGTATCACTGTTACTACTACTACTACTACTACTACTACTACTACTACTACTACTACTACTATTATTATACACAAAAGACAATATACACAGCAAACGAGATAACCATATTGGATTTCATATCCCAAATCACTAGTCGAACATTTCCCAAGCATTTAGGACTGAGTGATATATCAGCAGATCCCAGTAAGGTGGCTTTCTGCAGCTGACCAGTGGTGATCTTGTCAGTGCCAATTGTTTTTAATTGTGCTTGCCTAGGTCTTTCGGCACAGCACCCAGTGTGCCGAGTACCACTGGAACCACCATAAACCTGCACTGGTTTATGCCAGAGTCTCTGCAATTCGATTCTCAAGTCCTGATATCTGGTGACTTTTTCAAGTTGTTTCTCATTGATTCTGCTATCACCAGGTATGGCAATGTCGACGATCCACACTTTTTTCTTCTCCACAATCATGATATCTGGAGTGTTGTGTTCCAAAACTTTATCACTCTGCATTCGGAAGTCCCATAGTAGTTTTGCATGCTCATTTTCGACCACTTTTTCAAGCTTATGATCCCACCAGTTCTTTGCTAAGGCAGATGGTAGTTGTGACACAAGTTCCAGTGGACCATCTGAGCGACTGTGTTATGACGTTGTTTGTAGTCAGTCTCAGCTATTGTCTTGCAACTGTTCAGTATATGATCAATGGTTTCATCCACTTCTTTGCAGAGTGTGCATTTGGGGTCATCAGCAGATTTTTCTATTCTGGTTTTGATTACATTCGTTCTGGTGGCTTGTTCCTGGGCTCAAGAATCAAGACTTCTGTTTCTTTCTTCAGTGTTCTGTTGGTCAGCCATAACCAGGTCTTTTCCTTATCTACTTTTCCTTGGATCTTCTCAAGGAACTGTCCATGCAGTGCTTTGTTACATCAGCTGTCAGCCTGAGTTTGCATCACTGTTTTCCTATATTGAATCTTGGTTTGCTGCACTTTGAGCAGCTTCCTCTTGTTGACCTCCATCAAAGCTGGCTCAACATTGTCTTTCACATAATCTTCCAGAGCATGTTTTTATTCTTTGACTGTCTGCTTCACTTGCAGAAGTCCTCTGCCATCTGCTTTTCTGGGTAAAAATAGCCTGTCGATGTCACTACGTGGGTGCAGCACATAGTGTATGGTCATCAGTTTTCTTGTTTTCCTATCCAGACTGTCTAGCTCTGCCTGTGTCCAGTTTACGATCCTGGAAGTATATCTGATGACAGGTATGGCCCAGGTATTTATGCCTTGATAGTGTTACCGCCATTCAGTTTGCTTTTTAGAAGTTTCCTGATCCTTTGTGTGTATTCTTTGCTGACCACATTTTTCACTTGCCTGTGCTTGATATTGTCCAGCTACAGTATGACCAGGTATTTGTAGGCTTCAGTTTGGTGACACTTAATGGTTTGTCCATTGGGTATTTCAATTCCACCACTTTCTACAATCTTCCCTTTCTTCAGTGCCACTGTGGCGCATTTATCCATGCCGAACTCCATGCTGATGTCAGTGCTGAAAATTCGAACTGTATTAGTCAGTGACTGGATTTCAATTTCTGATTTTCTGTATAACTTCAGGTCATCCATGTTGAGAGAGGGCTCATGGTGATGATGAACAGCAGTGGTGACAAAGAATCACCCTGGAAAATCCCTCTTTTAATGTTGACCAATCCGTAGCTTTCACTTTCAATAAACAGTTCCATTTTCCAGTGCTTCATTGCATTTGCAATGAAAGTACCAATGCACTTGCATATTCCGATGACATCCAGGCACTTGATGATCCAGCTGTGTGGTAGTGAATTGAATGCTTTCTTGTAGTCAATCCAAGTTGTATGCAGATTTGTTTTTTTGGCTTTTGCAGTTCTCTAGAATCATTTTGTCGATCAGGAGCTGATCTTTCGTGCCTTTGCTCCCTGTCTTGTTTCCTTTCTGCTCTACTGGCAAGATGTTATTTGCTTCTAGGTAGTCCTGGATTTTGTCAGCTATGATGCCAGTCAGCAGTTTGAACATGGTTGGCAGACACATTATAGGCCTGTAATTTTCAGGTGTTGCCCCTTTTGCTGGATCCTTCTGTATCAAGTAGGTTTTCCAGTTGTTAACCATTCACTGATGTTTCCTGTCTCCAGCATCTCATTGAATTTTTCAGCCATTTTTCCATGCAGGCTGGTCACATATTTGAGCCAAAAGCCATGCAGTTGATCATTGCCAGGCAATGTCCAGTTCTTGACTTTTTTCACTCTGTTGCTTATCATTTCAGTAGTTATTTTCAGTTGGTCCATTTTGTTCTTGGAGAATTTCGTCTCAAAGTCTCTGATCCACCCAGTATTTTTGTTGTAACATTTCTCAGTCCCACAGGTCTTTCCAAAACTATATTATTATTATTATTATTATTATTATTATTATTATTATTATTATTATTATTATTATTAATTATTATTATTATACTATATTATTATTATTATTATTATTATTATTATTATTATTATTATTATTCAACCTTGAAGCACACTGGCATTGGGAAGGAGGATTATAGACAAATGCAATCGTATGCTGGGCTAAACAATAATAATAGGGATGTTTAAAAATTGCAGTCTAAAACAGTGCAATATAAATGTTGTCATGGCAACATCAGCAGTCTATCTGATTAAAAAGAACCTTTTTCAACGAATAAGCATAACACATCTTGTGGGTTGGTATTTGATCTAAAAAAAAACCATCCTTGCCAATATCTTCAAAGCTGCCATGTACTCAAACAGCTTAATTTTCAGTTGATTTCCCTAGTGCAGTGATGGCTAACCTTTTTGCCATGGTGTGCCAAAAGTGGGGGGAGTGCGCCCACACCCTTAATTCTATGCACACCATCCCTGTGCATGCGTGCATGACCCCCCTGCACTCTCCCCGCTTTTGGCACACAATGGCACTGTGGGCCTGGTAGGCCCATTTTTCACTCTCCCCAGACTCCAGAGCCTTTCTAGAAGCCTGGGGAGGGTGAAAAAGGCCTTCCCCACATCACCGGAGGCCCTCCAGAGGCCGGAAACAGCATGTTTCCTGACCTCCGGTGGGCCCAGAAGGCCCAAAAATTAGCTGACCGGAGCTGAGCTCGCGTGCCCACCAATATGGCTCTGCGTGCCACCTGCGCATGCCATAGGTTCGCCATCATGGCCCAAGTGTGTGTTGTAACTTTCTGCAATGTTTGTTCTGGGAGCAGAACACCCATTCCAAGTATTAGGTGTATAAGTCTACTTCTTACAATATCTGTCAATACTTAGCAGTATTCTTCACTGGGACAATGACAACATCAACAACAACAGCCTACCTTTTCTAATAGAAATCCAGTTAAATGAAATCTTAGGAATTTAAGACTACAATTATAACATCAAGCTGAAAAAAGAGAGGGATGATATGGGCTTTCAGGTTTTGGTATAGTACAGTTCCCAGAATCCCAAATTAGTAATGTTTTGAGTTATATTTGGAAACCTCAATCCTGACTTTGGAATATTTAATTTAAGGTCTAAAATTATATACTTCAATGGATTAACATTTATTTGTGTTTTTCCCAATTCAATCAATTTATTTAAAGTGAGTTTCAGAAACTCTGAACAGGCAAACATCTGTTATCTCTTAACCCCTTCATGCATAGTACCCAAAAGAGGGATAAAAAAAGGATAACATTTTCTGTCCTGTCACAATGCTAAGGAAGTTTTTGGGCCTATGGAGCAAAGGTTGCCAGTCATTGTGATAATTAGAAGACAGTAACTTTTTTTCTAGATTTTCTGGCCCAAAATCACCTAGCCAGCTTTTGTGCCTAATGCAGAACTAGGAGTCATAGTCTGCTAGTTAGCCCAAATATTGTACTCTATTAGCGATGACTGTCCTGCCAAGTATTTGTTGAAATCCTTTTTTTTTTCTTTTTTTGGACTAAAATATTCTAGGAAGGAATAGTAATCACAACCAAATTTTATTTATTTCTTCTCCTTTAGGTTACAATTGAGTCGACATCTCTTCTGCCAGTGAATGCTCTGCTTTTCTCTATGATGTGATGCTTACCATGCTAAATTGGATAACAATTTTTCGAAGTGGAACAGATAGTACTCATCACTTCATGATGTGACAATGAAGAAGAGCTTCCTTAAACCTTCAGTGGAGATGGAGCTGCTCACCAAAGCTTATTCCTCAATAAAGATGCTTACTTTTGAAGATGCTACCAGACTCCATGTCCTGTTTTATTTCTTATCCCTTCATATTAGCAGAACTGCACTAAACTTCCTTACCAGTGTCTCTTTGTACAAGCACTTCAGATACTCCCTCAGCATCTAAGTGGTGGTACTCCTGTCTTCCAAGAGAAAATAAATGGTTTACTCCTGAGTCTTTCTCTGTTCCTAGGCAAAGTTATTTTCTGAAGAACAGTTTATTTGGAACATGAGAATGAAATAATGTTATCAAACTTCAGAATTTAGTAATCACGTTCTGATCACATAAAAATATGAAACTGTCTGAATGGCTGTGAGTGTTCAAAATAATAAATTGTAGTGTTTTATTTTCTGTACTGTTTTCAGAGTGGGAACATTTATCATGACGCTCATGATAAATTGCAAATCTTGGCGACATGTAGACAGACAACATGAAAACCCATTGAAACATTTGATTCATTAATATAAATTAATATTCCATTTATGACCAAGCGTTTAAAGACATGCACAATTTTTTAAATCCATCAATCTTAATTGATTAATCAGGTAATTAAAACATATGAAAAACAATTAAATTGTTTGCATTTTGGTATTTTCAGAACTAGCTCTGCATTAGAGCGGCAACTGCAGAAAGAGTAATTGTGGCATCACACTTTTTCTGGCCCTGAAAGTGTTACTAATTAAATTCTTAAAATTATTTCCAGCAGACTGTGTTTAGGTGCTAAGCAGGGGTGTCTAGAATTCTCTTGAAAGTTTTCCATTTTTTTAATACAATGTCCAGAAATATCTGCAGATGACCTGGACCAGAAGTGGGTTTCAGCAGGTTCTGACCAGTTCTGGAGAACCAGTAGTTAAAAGTTTGAGTAGTTTGGACAACCGGTAGTAAAAAATCTGACTGGCCCTGCCCCCATCTATTCTCTGCCTCCTAAGTCCCAGCTGATTGGTTGGAAATGGAGATTTTACAGTATTCTTCCCCTGCCATGCCCACCAAGCCAGCCCCACCAAGCCATGCCACGCCCACTAAACCATACCCACAGAACCGGTAGTAAAAAAATTTGAAACCTACCACTGACCTGGCCTGGTGCAACTGTTTGGGAATGTCAGGGAATTTTATCCAGCCTTGGGCATCAGTTGAATCATTTTTGGCTGGAATTTTCAGAATTGAGCCATCATCACAGAAAAACCGCTTTTTCTTTTCTACTTTCATGGCATTTTTTTATCATCTCAAGAAGATCTTCACTGAATAAACAGGTTTTTTTCATCAGACCATTCATAAACAAATTGAAACATGAGGGGGTATTGCTTATGTCTGTGCATGTGTTTACTTAAATCCTGGCATATCAGCTGCATCCTGAAGAGGACAAGTGGCATTACTACAATTAGTATGATATGGTTCCACAAATCCAAATCAATCAGAATTCAAGCATCTAGTTAAAACTTCAGAACTGTCCACCCCAGTGGTGAAATTCAAATTTTTTTACTACTAGTTCTGTGGGCGTGGTTTGGTGGGCATGGTGTGGCTTGGTGGGTGTAGTTTGGTGGGCATGGCAAGAGAAAATATTGCAAAATCTCCATTCCCTCTCCACTACTGGAGGAAGGATATTGCAAAATCTTCATTCGCACCCCACTCTGGGCCCAGCCAGAGGTGGTATTGGCCAGTTCTCCGAACTGCTCAAAATTTCCGCTAACGGTTCTCCAGAACCTGTCAGAACCTGCTGGATTTCACCCCTGGTGCACACCAAGAGTTTTATGTATAACACATTGCAGCAATCAAACCTAATTTTTAAAATTCAACTAAGTAACATAGCCAAGTTATTACTGAGCAGGAAAGGCCACTTTCCTAAAAATGAGTTCCATTAGAAATTTAGGAAAAGTATGGTGTACATGAAAAAAAGAGATGCCCTTCCTGTAGTTTTACCATGATTTGGAGACTCATTTCCAAAGAAGATACAGCTGGTGCTACCCATTCATTCTTTCCAGAGACTTTCATTTTTAAATAATATTTCAACAGGCATTTGAAATGAAAACATCCCTTCATATACTCTGTCTTTTATTAATTCTAATACATTATTCTAATTGTTTTCATACTGACATGATTCACTATATTTATCCTTGGTAAAACATCTAGGAATCAATGTGGATAAAAGGGCAGTTTCAAAATATTTTTAATAATGAATATCTGAAGAACGAAACAAATCAGCCCAGTTGTCATTAATAGGACGCTGTATGGTTCTCAGGAGGAGTACAAGAACAAGGCAATTGTGGAATGAGTCATTCATCAGCATTTATTTCCTGCTTTTTGTAATGTGACATTTAAGAATGACCCAAACATGAAGGTTCATCTCCTACACTCATGCTAATGGAGACAATCTCAATAAATCTGTATTCCTGTGCAGTAAGGTTATTCTTGTCTAAAATTCTTGCAATACATACCTGCATGATATCATACAGTTTTGTGATCTGAAGGTTCATAGATGCTTGTGGAAGACATTTTTATTTCTGCCTTTTAAAGTTTCATGTATCTCTACTTTCTCATTCACTTTCATTTTAATGCTGCCTGTTACACTCTCATATTTTATTGCCAGTTCAAGGAAATAGATGTTACAGTGCATTCTTTGTTTGATATAGATGGGCTTGCTCAAGGCATGCCCCTCCTGTGCCAGATGGACCAGAAGGTAATTTTTGCCCTTTGCCACATGTTCTTTATACTTCCAATAACCAAAAATAGATTTATATATTATTTCAGCTATTTATATTTGTCTCTCCAGTTTCTCATGCCTCATTATGAAGAATCTTTTGAATTTGCTTCCAACCTTTCTAATATAATTTAATTCATGTTGATATTCTCCGTAGGTAATTCTTCCAGGTTTCCTAGGGGGCAAAAGATTAAAAAAAGAAAAGAAAGAAAACAAAACAGTTCTAAAGGTAAAGGTAAAGGTTCCCTCACACATATGTGTTCCTGACTCTAGGGGGTGGTGCTCATCTCCGTTTCAAAGCTGAAGAGCCAGCACTGTCCGAAGATGTCTCTGTGGTCATGTGGCCAACATGACTAAATGCCAAAGATGCACGGAATGCTGTTACTTTCCCACCAAAGGTGGTCCCTATTTTTCTACTTGCATTTTTAACGTGCTTTCAAATTGCTAGGTTGGCAAAAGTAATGGGAGCTCACCCCGTTACGTGGTAAGAAACAATTGTACTACTACTCTAATTTTCAAAATATTTGGTACCTATCAAACATAATTGAGAAAATCTAAAATAAAAGCTATACAGCTATAATTTCTAATGCTGTTACTGTGTTTCTCCGAAAATCAGACCTACACCAATAATAAACCCTAGCTAGATTTTTATGTGTGTGCCTAATATAAGCCCTACTCAAAAAATAAACCCTAGTTAAGACTCTGATCACTCTATCCTACCTTCTGGTTGTATGACATGGAGCAAGGCACATGTGTAAAAATCAAGCTAGGGCAGAGGTGGAGGGATGGAGCTGCCTCAGGCACCCCACACCTGCTTCCCCTAGGACCACCACAACCAGGCCTCCCATGCCCCAACACCTGTCACACTGCTGCCTGATTTCTTCTGTGGCAGTTGGCAGCCACTTGCAGCCAGACATGTGTGGTGCATGTGCCAGTGCTGCTGCTTGTGGCAGGAGGCCAGATGACTCATCGCACCTGTGCTTCTGCTCACAACAAGAGGCCCCATGGTGCATTGCACTGGTGCCACCACTTGCGGCAGGACACCACATGCTGCACCATGCAAGTGCCATTGCTCATGTGTGCAATGGGATGGTGTAGCATGTGGTGTCCTTCCGTGAGCAGCGGCATCGGTGCGACATGCAATGCGGCCTCCTGCCACGAGTGGCAGCACCAGCACAATGAGCCATGTGGCATCCTGCCACAAGAGACCACACTGGTGTGATAGATCAAGTGGCGTCTCGCCCAGTGGTAGTATTCAGCCGGTTCTATCTGGTTTGGGTGAAACGGTAGTGGTGGCTGTGGGAGGCTCAGTCCATCCACCTGGGCCTCATCACATCCTGTTTTTGATGCTCTGTGCATGTGTGCACTCACATTTGTGAACCGCT
Organism: Masticophis lateralis; assembly: GCA_030761175.1. NCBI lineage: Eukaryota > Metazoa > Chordata > Lepidosauria > Squamata > Colubridae > Masticophis > Masticophis lateralis. The sequence goes on from JAUDYJ010000003.1 coordinate 34,934,501, forward strand.
AGCAAAGGTAACTGAATACTACTCCTGGTCTGGCTGCAGAAGAAGTTGGAGTAGCACAGTAGGCACTGGAGTCTCCTACAGCAAATGAAGACTGTCTTTCTTTGATCATGGACTTGTGGAGGTGGGTATTTTGTTGCAGAAGAGGCAGAACTGGGTCAAGCTTGTGCCTTACAGCTGCAGTTTCTATCCCCTCATACAGTTGGTTGGTATCATGTCTCCTTCTTAGCTGGGAACTTGAAGAGTCCTTATAACAGCCATTTTAGTGTGGATTAATCTCAAGTGGAAATTATTTAAGAATTTTTGACTGAAGATTTTGATTAGAAATTGGATTCCTAATCAAAGAAAGATTATGAATCATGTGCTGTGATTCTGCTTACCTTCTCATGAGTGAGAGCTGGGGAGGGGTGTTGATCACTAGGTTTATGAGTATCTGGGTGCCTAGCCTGTCCAATGAAAGAGGATTGGTTGAAGGCATTGTGTGATGCTATATGGAAGGGAAGGGCAGGAGGGCTGGTAAGTGGAGGCACTGAGTGCTTTGCAGAAGTGCCTTTAATCTTAGGAGCTCTTGGTTATTTAATTGTTTGTTATGTAAGATGGTTGAGTGGGCCTGGACATGGACCAATGTGGGTAGGAAAAGGGACATACCTCTGAAGGGATCAGGGAAAGTTATAATACAGTATTTTGGTAATATACCAGAAACAGGTATATTGTTTCTATGCCCCATTTCAGCCTCCAATCTGACTTCTGGGCCTCAACTGGTAGACCTCCAAGGCCCTGTGAGCCTACTTAAGATAACTCAAATCCTCCTTGGAGGAAGTATTTCTGAGATTAACCTCTGTGAAGAATATATTAGGCATCTGACAGATGCAGTATCTTGGATTTGCTTCGCATTAGACACCAGCATCAAAGCAGGGCCAGTAAAGGTTATGAGTGCTAAACCTTGTAAAGTTATTTGGGAAAAGTTTGATCCTGTTGAGCTTAAGGAAGTGGTCAGGGTTCTTGTTGCTGTTTGATCTTGTTAAACCTGAGGGACAGAGTTTTTGTTGCTGTTAGATCCATTCTAGGGGTGGGGTTCAAAAATTTTAGTAAGGTTGCTGGGTGGGCATGGCCATGGTGGGTGTGGCCTAGTCAACCACAGCAGGGGAGGCATTTTTGCCCTCCACGGGCTCCGGAGACTTTCCTTGAGCCTCCGGCTTTTCACCCTGCCCGAGCCTCTGAACACACCCTGCACTTACCTGCATCCAAAATGGGCCAGCCAGGAGTGGGATTTGGGAGTTTTCCAAACTGCACAGAATCTTAGCTAGAGGTTCTCCCGACCCCTGCGAACACCCAGCAGCCCACCCCTGATCTATTCTAACAGTAATTTTAAATCTAATATAGATCTACATTAGATCCATGCCCCTCCTGATTGATCAAGGCTGTCTGAGAAGGGAAGTGTGATTTTATCCAGGTGGTGTTTAATGTTCCTTGAAGTCACACATGGGTCTACTAAGAAGGTGGTAGAGTGCCCTCTTCTCAATGGGCTGTCATTTAACCCACCCAGTCTGGACAGTTTCTATCCAGTATCCTTTCTAGGGCAGGCTGTGAGAAGGTGATCACACTGCATTTTGAAGAACTCTAGATGAAAGGGATTATCTGGCCTCCTTTCATTCAGGATTAAGTCGTGTATGGGACAGAGATGGCAATGATTTCACTCTTGATTGACTTTTGGCAAAAGTGGCGTTAGGCAAAGTGTATGCTAGGTCTTCTTGACCCTTTTGATCGTCTTGGCTTTTGATACTATTGATCATGGTATCCTTCTGGGGTGAGCAGCACAGTGCTGTTTTGGTTCTCCACTTTCCTATTGGTCAGTTCCAATTGGTGTTAATAGGAGAGGAGAGGTCTAATTCACAGCCATTATTTTGTGAAATGCCTCAGGTCCTGGTTCTTCCTTCCTTCCTTTTAACATGTACATGAGTCCCCTTGCTGAGGTCATCTGACAGTTTTGTGTCAGGTATCACTGGTATGCTGATGATACCCAGCTTTATATATCCATCCCAGGCTGCCTGAGTGATGTAAAAGACATCCTGTCCCAGTGTCTGCAGGCTGCGAGAACTTTGGGTGTTATGGACTTTCGGTTGGTGGGGTCTTTCTACAATTGGCTTTGAACTTTCAGATGTTCCCAGGGCAATTGGGAAAGGGGTCCTCAAGGAGGAGATTGAAGAATTGGAAAATCAGCAAGAGAGAGAATGAGAATGTTCATTTGAATGTCTGAATAGGTTAATATGGTATCTTATTTTGAAACAGAAACATGTGAATTTGTATTTTTTCCAGGCTACTTCAGTTCCCAGTTGCTTTAGAATTGAAGAGCTGAAATAGATAGTTGGAACACCATAATGGATATTTGAAAGAATATCTACTTAATAAGAAGGGACTCATAGGGTTAAAATGAAACATATTTTCTGGAAGATAATCAATATTTTTGACCAACTTTGAATATTTGTGTGTGTGTGTGTGTGTGTGTGTAGAATATAGGATATACATTATAGGATACATATAAATATGATAGGCGTGAAATTTAGCAGGTTCTGACAGGTTCTGGACAACTGGTAGCAGAAATTTTGAGTAGTTAGGAGAACTGGCACATACCACCTCTGGCTGGCCCCACAGTGGGGTCGGAATACTATATTTTGCAAAATATTTTTCAACAAGAATATTCCCTTGGCTTTATTAACTTTTGAAACTTGCTGCCTTTTGAGGTTATGGAAAACTGGAAAGAAATAACTATTTATTCCTACTATAAGGCAGGTGAAGTACCATTTGCCTCCTGGCTCTTCCCCTCTCAACCCTCTCCCCCCCTCTTCATGCCTGAAGTTTAGCAGTTTTCCTTCTTGCTGCTTTACAGGTGAGCTCAAATAAAATATCCATATTGCATATACAATAGATTTTGAACCTTGTTATAAAGACATGTAAAAGTGACCCTGCTAGCAAGTCTGCTGCTCATGCTGAGGTTTAAACAATGGATTTGGTTTCCCAGTGGATTTTCACTTTCACAAGTACTTAATGCAGCTTTAGGTGTCCCCAGGGCAGTCTGAACTGGCCACCAAATGTCTTTTTTAAGGGAGTGAACAATGGCTTAGTTCCACCTCTGCTGAAAGTCAAGATTCATGTTTTCCCTCTCAACATTTAGTGTTCCTGGAGGCACTTGGTGCTGTCGCATTAGCGAATGAGACTGTTTTTATCCATCCCAAGGCTAGGTACTGTGTAGGTGAGCCCAAACCAGGTTTCCCTGTGGTGCTTTGTCAAAGCTTGTTAACCCTAAAGTGAGCGGATTATCACTCTAGAGTATGATTACAATTGCACCTTAAAGCCATTAAAAAAAAAACAAAACAGCAGAACCTTTTAATTCTGGAGGGGCTTACATTACATTTTGCTTGTCTTTTGTAAGGGTTGCCAGCTTTCTTTGCATGGAGTACAGTCATTCCCTTGTGTTATTTTATGACACTCATCTTTTTAAACAGGGAATCTGGGCTTCATCTGAAAGTAGGTATTGAGACTGGAATGTGGACAACTGAGAACTCAACCAGGTCTACCTTTTCCATTTTTCCTATTTAAAATTGAAAACACTAGATGCTTGTCTTTACTTTTCACTCGGTTACAGAATACCGGTAGCTTTTTTTTTTTAACAACATCACTGCTATTTCTCTTTTATCACATCCCAATGAAAATCTCCTCTATTCCCTGCTTCTCCTCCGACAACTGCTATGGCCCCTATGATCCTAAGCAAATGTTAGTTTTGCCAGAAATACTAGAGCCACTGGAAGCTTTTGTGGTAGGCGAATAGCAGTTGTGGAGATGGAAGTTTTCTTAAGATTATGGTGATGAAGGAAAAAAGATAAAGTCTTTCTCTACCTTGTCCCTCAGCATTGGCATCCACAGGGGTTGTCAAATGGATCAAGTTGCTGAAAGCAATGTCACAATGTCAAAATGCAAGCCCCATTCTTTTTGTACATTCATTGTAACATAGTACTCCTTGCCAAAAAGAGTGGAATGTGCAGTAGAATGACAGGTGATGTGTCTTTAATTGTTTCGACAAAGTATGTGGACACCCAGTAGAACCAATTCTGGCCAACAGTAAGAATTTGCATTAGTAACAACTGAAAATAGAAAGATTCAACTTCTTAAGGTATGTTTGATGTCATACAGATGTCTTCTATTTATGAGCATTCCTTTAGTGATTATTTGAAGTTAGGACAATGCTGAAAAAAGTGAGTTATAACTGCTTTTTTCACTTACAACCAGTGGTGGGTTCCTCCCGGTTCCTTCCAGTTCCACCGAGCCGGTAGCGGTGATGATATGATGTCACCGAACTGGTTCTGCCACCCCCCCCGCCCCTCCGTGTTATTCTTACCTTTTATTTGGACCCACCCCCAATCTTTTGCTGCTTCCCGAGTCCCAGCTGATCGGCTAGAAGGAAAAAAGTTGTTTAAACTGTTGCCACGGGGCTTCAAATGGATGCCCTACAGCTGATCAGTGTTGAAAGGCAGTATAGTGGTAGACCGGTGCCTGCAAAAACAAATGAGTAGACCAGTGCCTGCAAAAACAAATGTGTAGACTGATGCCTCGAAAAACAAATGTGTAGACTGATGCCTCCAAAAACAAATGTGTAGACTGATGCCTCCAAAAACAAATGGGTAGACTGGTACAGCTCTGCAAGCAGTTAAAAGCCTTGTAGACCAGTACCTCTGCTAAATCCTAAAGAACTGTCACATGACCATCAAGCCACGCCCACAAAATAAGCCACACCCACAGAACCAGTAGTAAAAAAAATTAGAACCCACTCCTGCTTACAACCATTACAGCATCCCTACAGTGATATGATTGGGATCCAGGCAGTTGGCAACCAGCTCACTTTTATGATGGTTGCAGCATCCCAAGGTTATTTGCAACCTTCCTAGGATGCTTCTGGGAAGCAAAATCAATGGGGAAGCCAACAGGGAACATTGCAAATTGTGATTTTATGGTGTCTTGCTTAATGACCACTGAAAGAAAGCTTATAAAATCAGTGCAGCTGCACGTCTTCCTTAATACTCACATTGCTTAATGACAAATTTTCCATTCCCAATTATGGTAATAAGTCAAGGACTACCTGTATTGCTTTGGACATCAGAAAACCTTTTGGTTTTGTTAAGTGACCTCAGTTGTCACTAGTAGACCTAAAACAGTGAAAAGAAGCATTACATGAGCATAGAGCCTGGGTGGCGCAGCAGCTTAAGTAGTGCTAAAGTGACACCAGCTGCCTGCAATTACTGCAAGTTCAAATCTCACCAAGCTCAAGGTTGACTCAGCCTTCCATCCTTTCAAAGTAGGTAAAATGAGGACCCAGATTGTGGGGGCAATAAGATGACTTTGTCTAAAAAAAAGAACACCACTTGGGGGGGGGGGCAAAAGCCCTACTAAGCAGGTATATACAAAAGTATGAAGGCTATTGCTTAACGCATTGTAAGCTGCCCTGAGTCTCCAGAGAAGGGCAGCATATAAATTAAATTAAAAAAATAATAATAAAAAATAAAAATAGGGAACTACAAAGACCCATGGTGGCAGAGTGATTTGAATGCAGTACTTCAGGCTGACTCTGCCAACAGCCAACAGTTTGATCCTGATTGGCTCAAATTTGACTCAGCCTTCCATCCCTCCTAGGTTAGTAAAATGAATACCCAGGTTGTTGGGAGCAATTTGCTGACTCTGTAAACCACTTGGAGATGGCTGTAAAGCACTATGAAGCGGTAGATAAGTCTAAGTGCTATTACTAGAACAGTAACTGGAACATTGGAAGTTGACCTTATGTTTTTGTGATGCCGTTGTTCTTAAACTGAAATAAAGTATGTACATTATGGGAAAGTGTTTATAACATATTTTTAAAAGAGAAAATTACACTCCAAATTTGAAAATTAAAGAAGACAGTTTACAAAAATGTTCCTATTAAGCAAAATTCTTACAAACATTGGTATGGAATTTTGTCCATATGAAATAAATTGCAAACATATGCAGAAAGTATACTTTGCAAATTTGAAAACTTTTAAAAAGGCTTTTCTATTCCCCATGGTTTTTTTTAAAAAAAATAGGTTAGCTTCTTGTCTCCTTTGAGCAGTCCTAGGATTAATTACATCATCTTGGAATTGGCATATCTAGTTCTTTGCATTCTCTTGGTTTCTATCTAGATCTGTGGTTCCCAATGTGGGGCCCAAGTCCCCGGGGGGGGGGGAGGAATTTGATTTCTTTATTATTATTATTATTAAAATTTATTAAAACATCTATTTAACATTTACACAACATACAACATATAAATATCTTATCATTTTTAAGCATTGTTTCATAGGGGTCTTCCATTTGTTACTTTATACTTCTTCTCCTATATCTTAATCTATTACTCCTTCTTCTTCCCCTCATTTTCCTTTTTTCCCCTTTGCCCTATAGAGATCTATATATTTTAATTATATCTTTAATATTATACAATTATACAATTATAGAATATGGAACAAATGGTATAAATGGCTCAAGACTAGAAATAAAGAATAATCATTATAAGGGCAGAAGATTAGAAGGGCAATTTGATTTCTAATGGGGGCAATTTGAACCTTGTTTAAACCAAGTTAATGGTCTTTTAGGCTTCCTCCACATGAGTAGAGTTCACTTTTTGAGTAAAGTAAGAATTATATATCAAGGGGATCAGGATTTTAGAAATGCTTAGGTGGGGCATGGCCAAAAAAAAGTTGGAACCACTGATCTAGATAATAGACTTATGAAAGGTGGCCACACCTATCATACTGGATGGGATGAACCAACAGGATCTCTGTAGTTTCATTGTTTCATTTTCCTCTTCCATCTTACTTGGGATTCTTAGACATTGACATCAATGTAATTTCAGTTAATCATGAGTGATTTGAGTCTCATTGATTTCAGCAGATATATATGAGATAAGATTATTTATTCCAGTGACAGAACAATATTATAGCTATTTCCAAAAAGGTTTTGCTTTCTGAAGCTTCTTTACATACCATGGTTGTTCTTTAATTCAGGTGTAGTTGAACTAGATATGACAAGCTTGTTTTAGTGACATTGTTGCATATCAAAAAATTATTTATTGGTGAATAGATATATTCACCAATAGATTATATAGATACAAAATAGCTAGGCTTGGAATTTTAAAACAGTGCTAATAAAAGGCAGATTGTAAATATTAAACATGTAGGGCTACATCCAAAGTTTAGAGTAGACATTTCAACTCATTCAGTGAAATTTGCCATTATCTTCTCTCTTGCACTTTCGCATGTGCCCCAGATTTGATTTCTTTCTTCAGGAGCAGAGAAAAAGGGAATGAATGAATTAAGAATCCATTCATCTGTCAAAAAGACATATGCCAGCAAATTACAACATTCAATCTAAAGAGCCAGAATAAATTCATATTCAATAAATTAAAACATGTTTCAGATTAACCAACATCTATTTAAACTAGTAGAACTTGGGAAGGCACAGTTTATAAATGCTATGGAGCAATTGTTCCAATGGTTTGAACTACAGCCATATAGAGAAGGAGCTTTTGATATGGGAATGAATTCTGAAATTCTCCAGCTATCTATGAATAGAGAAAATTACAAAGATACAGGGAAGGGTACAGTGGATAGGAATGTGGAAGTGTAAGTCACATATTACTACTGAGAAGACCAACAGTAGCATAATGTCTCCTCTACTCAATGGCAGAAGTAGCAAATTTTTTGGCAGTTGGACTGCCATTTTCCATTCTAATCAAAGTCTTATTGGTTATCATTTTAGGACATAACCATTATTTGGACAAAATGGTGATTTAAAGAAAATAATGCAAATCAGACTTGTTTTCTACAAGATGGGCTGGTTCAAAAGAAAATCTCAATAGATATGTCAGAAAACTATTGTTTGAAAAATGTTTACCCCCCTGAAACATTTTGGACCATTATTATTTTTAAGGCAGACATAAGAATATTTTTACTTCTCCAAATGCTGTTGAATTATAATTCCCAGCAGATTTCTCATGGGAGATTTTGGAAGCTATAATTCAGCAAACTCAGAAGAACCATAAATTGTCCCTCCAAGCTTTCATGGGATGGAGTGAGTTGCCATTATAGTTTGTAAAATCACAGACATGAAAGGGGCTTAAAGATGACCTGCTAGGTTTTTTTTTTAAACCGTGATAAACCAATCCTACAAGGTTCCATACTTAACATAGAAACTGTAGAGATAAGGCATAGGAGGCATTGATATAAAGTATTTCTCAACTATATATCAACTCTTCTCCTCTCAAACACAATTTAAACCAAGGCAACAAAACATAATTTTCTTAAAATTTAGATTTAAATTCATGTATAGGAAGGGAGTACTGAGCACTCAGGACTTTCTCACAGTGTATATTATGTTTTATACAGATGGTTATCATTGTGGGAGAAAGCATTTTCTTGCTGTTATCCACTGAAGAATATGGATCATCATTTCCGCACATGAGCCTACATGAAATCGGCAGATCAAAATATTTATTTTACTGGTATACATTATGAACAGTTTTCCTGCCAATATTTTATAATTGTTTGTGATCTACATTTTAAAATCAATATTATATTTTTATAGGGACCACAAAAATCTGCATATCTATAGAGCCTTATATTTCATTAAATATTCAAATGGCTCTGCAATATTTAAACAAAATCCATAGGCTAATTTCATTATTGCCATGAGCAGAATATTATATTACCTGAAAAGTGTTCAATAAGATTGATTTGTGTTTTGCCTTCTGTAACACTTTTTCTACTGACCACTTGCAAGAAAACCACAAGGAAGGGTTCCATCTTTACAATGCACTGCCCAGAATTATCAGGCTGTGCCTTTGAAGCACTACAGCATATCAACAACCCAACAACTACCTGCCAAAAAGCCTTTACTGAAAATCTTTCATAGTAGCTATTAGTGTAAATCAAAGGTTGAGTATATTCTAATCTATTTTTTCTCTGTCATTCATCGTGAATATTCATAAATGATCTGTGCCCATTTGCTTTCAACCCTCTGATAAACTCTGAACTGCTATAATTTAATCCCTTCTACAATTCCTTATGAAGCCCATCAATGCCATTCATAATTAATGCACTGCAGAATGGTTTCTGGATGAACTCAAGTTTTTAGCCCTCATGGCGGATCGATGCTTCTGACCAAGTCTGTTTCATTATTGACAGCATCTGCCCACATTTACTCTTATAATTAAGTTATAGTTCAACTCTTAACTTTTCACAAGGGTTGGGAAATGGCTGTATGGTGTTCTTAATTTCAGTTGCTGTTTCATCTCGCTCAGTGGGTGCCTATTTTATTGTTAAAGGTCATACTCATTTGTCTGCTCCAACAAAAGCAGTCCTTAAAGTTGGCTGCGGTTTTGACAGACAGTGGGTCCTATAAGTGATGGCCTTAAGGACAGACCTGGCACTGCGAGACAGTCACCACAGCAAGGGAAATAACAGATAACAAATCATGCCACTATTTTTCCTCCTGGCGTGATTGACGACATCACAGCGGGTATAACTTTTCAGTGTCTTCAGATTAAAACCCCCTCAAACAAATGAGTTCTTCAAATACTGTCCAGGGGCGTCAAAGTCAGTGGCTGGACCCAGAAGCATTTTAAAAACGAAGAAGCAGAAGGGTTTTATAAGGAAGAAAAAAGCCAAAGCCAAAGTGCATAATTCAAGACTAGGGAGTGCAATTATTTAATTGTCATGGCTCTTTCATTTTGTGCTTGGATGGATGAAGAAGCTCTTGAATGATAAATAATGGTATAATAATGGGAACCACATGAAGAAAACATGTTTAGAGACATTTGCCAACAAATAGCATGCAAGTTCAGGCATAAAACAGAAAATAGTATATCTAGATTTTTCTCAAGGAAATAATAAATGTAGCCACTTTAGACTATTTTAGCAGAATGAGGGCATCATTTTAATTGACACAATCTGCCACTGACAGCATATGTGGATAAAGAGAGAGAGAAAAAAAGTGAAACTTCCAGATATTCAGTTTAGAAATATGCACTGGAATTTAAGGCACAGAATAAATCCCAGCTGTTGACAGTAGCAAGATATTCACTTGCCAGCTTAGAAAGGCAGAATATTATTGTAAGCACATCCAAAAACTACAGTATGAAGGGGAACCTTCAATTTCCTGCCCGTTATTATTAGCAAATGCTTGTCCTGTAAGCACATAGAAGCTGTATTTTTAAATAAAAGAGTTGCACACCACTTTTCTTTAGAAGCTGTATTTTTAAATAAAAGAGTTGCACATCACTTTTCTTTATATTTGAGAATTCTTTTTTTTAAGAAAGACACAGGGGAGATCTATGCTGTATATGTTATAGTAGTTTGACAAATAAATATTTTGAATTGAATGCAAGATGGTATGGGAGGAGTTAATGCAAATAAAGACCCATCCTTTTATGTATAATGTATGATACATGTTAAAAAAGAGTAGGTGTTTACTCATATGGTTATAACTATTATATTGACTTTTTTTGGAAACTGCTGCCTCTTTCACTGTCACATTGAAAGAATATTCAGTTGATAAAAGTTATCCTAGATTGTTGTAAATTACACATCTGTAAACCTAGAGCATGTTCATAAATTAATCAAAAAAATAATAATAAATCAAACTAGTCACTAAGGCTGCATCACTAGTACTATAAGTCTTCTCATTGTTCCTATCACCCATATCCTCCCACTTACGACTGCATGACTGTAACTTTGTTGCTTGTATCCTTATTGATATTGATATTGATATTGTTTCCTGATTGCTTATTTGTACCCTATGACTATCATTAAGTGTTATACCTTATGATTCTTGATTAATGTATCTTCGTCTTTTTATGTACACTGAGAACATATGCACCTAAGACAAATTCCTTGTGTGTCCAATCACACTTGGCCAATAAAGAATTCTGTTCTGTTCTGTTCTGTTCTGTTCTGTTCCGTTCCGTTCCGTTCCGTTCCGTTCCGTTCCGTTCCGTTCCATTCCATTCCAAATCTGCATTTCAATGTATGTGAAATATTAATTGATTATTGTTGATTATTAAATTGTGGATGGAGTTAAACTACTGAAGTTGCTTAGTATACTGTATGAGGCTATAATTTCATGAGTCAATTGGTCTTTACTTTTTTTTTTTTTACAAAGAAACAATATAGTTCCTCAAATAAATATATATTCATGTACACCTTCTTCCTTTTTCATATGTATTTATATTTATATAGATATAAGTCAATAATAAAGTCAAGAAGTTTCTGTAGTGGATTAAAACATAGAAATGATCCTTGGCCTAATTAGAAAGCAGCGCTAAGAATCAGTGAATGAATAATCCTTGAATGGTATATGACAGGCAGCAGATTTCCTGAACCAATGTGCAAAGTAGAAAAGAGACCACAGGGTTGGAAATAGAGGGAGTATAGGCTGAGATCTAAGCAGCTGCCATTAATGGCAAAATGAACTCCTGAGGCAGTGAATAGGTCTTAAGATAAGGCTGATATTATACAGTATTCAGTTGCTGCCTTGCACATAAGAATGCAGCCAGCTCAGAATATGCATATGTGATATGTTAAGTGAGGAGTGGGCTTGATATTAAAATGGAGTTTGAAGAGTAAACCTTTATCCATTTTGTAATATTGGAAGGAACTTGGTCAGAAAATGTGTGGAGTGTAATCTTTGACCTGTACAATTTCAACTTTGGACCTTTCAATTAAATCTGAAGCACAAAGTGCTCTTGCTGGCACTTTGTATCATGTTAGATAAGAAGAAAAGATTTCTGCAATACATAGTAAATGTCAGAGAAGCATATTCTGCAGATGGACTGGAGCTCATGGAGAGGTAAAAACAGGTTCTAGTAGATGAGAACAAATGCTGCCACAGAGATGCTAGAGAGCCTTCTCTTTCAGAATGGAAAACATTGGGTGATTTCTGAAGACCCCATTATCCTATCATCTCATTCTAAAAGTGGATAAAGTTGGAGAAAAAGCAAGCAGGATCAGGATTAAACATTTGCGCAAGAGGATTACAAATATACATATGCAGCAAAACATTCACAGACACAGGAATATACATGCACATTATTACTGGCAAAAGTTTCTCATAGTCTCTCCTTCCAGGTAGACATCAAAGGACATTTCTAAATCCACCTGAGATACAATCACTGGCAGTGAATAATAAGCAAAATGATTCTGAATGAATGAATGAATGGACTGAGTCTAGCTAATTAAAAACTTGGCAAATCTTAGTTAATGCTTGTAGCTAATTAGTTACTGAGAAGTCACATTGATCTCTGAAATAACTCAAAAAGACCATGTGCCGATAACATTACACTGATTACAAGCTTGTTTTCAAAATAAATATAAAGTACTGGTTGTTGAGATGAAACCTCTCATATGGCTTAGATTTTGGATATTTCAAAGGTTTTTTTAGAAATAATGTGGAATGTACAGAACACCCCCTCAATTGGTGAACTGAACCCCAGTTGCCTGGGGAGGGGGGAGGTAAAGTGCTGTAGTACTGACTCAGAGCTAGGCCTTTTCTATGACCACATGATCCTCTACTTAACATAGCAGATTAATCTCTTTATAAGCTTTTTAAAATACCTTAAAACCACTCACTTTTTAAAGCAGGTTTAAATTGCTTGTGCTTTTAATTTTGATTTTTAATATCTCTGGTGTAATGCCAGCTTTCTGTTTTTATTGTAAATCTCTGGGAGACAGTTTACAATACTGGAAGAGTAACAATTGAAATAAATATGATTTAGAATTCACTGTTTTTTTAAAAAAAAATCCATTCCCAACTTCTAAAACAAGGAAGCTTGTCTTTTTTTAAATTTTAGCATGTAATAAAGTATAAATAAATTTAATTTTACATCTTACATTTCAATGAAAGTTACTGTGGCTGGAAGAAACATTCAAGTATAAATTATGTTTTCTGAACAAGAATGTTGTTTTATGGAAACATTTAAAGCATTTATTAACTATTTAACTCAAAATTTAACATAGATAGCTCTTTATAATGTATTTTATTTTATTTATCTTTCAAAAACCTTGTTTGGACACTACTGTTCTATGCAGATACTTTGATGCAACTAGTATTATTTAACAGAGAAAATATACAAGATCTAGTTAGAATATTGTAGAGTTGGAAGGCTCTTATGCAAGGAAGTTGAGATCCCTAATTTATTTTTAATTAATTTGCCCATTATTTTCTCAGACTTAGTTTAAATTCAAAACTTTCCAACTACTTAGTTTCCAGTTCCCTTATGTTCATTATTGTCCTTTTTTCACCTTTTCTATACGTCTTAAAGTATAATGCTCAGAACTGAAAGTACTCAGAGAAATGTATGAGTAGTGCAGGATATAATAGAAGTATTATTTCCAATGATTTTTATTATTGTTTTTTTGATACTGTATTTGGCTTTTTGAGCAGCAATATGACACCGCTAAATCGTATACATTTTGGGATCAACTATGGTTCCAAAATCATTTTACAAATATTATCATCAGCAGGTTTCTCCTATCCTATAGCCTTGCATTAAATTTATTTTTATTTAGTGAAAAACCGTCATTTGTCTTTATTAGTCCTCTATTACTCTAAACAACTAATACTACAGCTTTGTTTAATACTGTTATACAAAATAACTATTTTTAATGTTATTTATATTTTCTGGAAAGTGAACTATCTCCTCCAGTTTTTTCTTACCTGGAAATTCCCCCACTTCAAGTCATGAATGAACATGTTAAGTATTTTTATCCAAAAAAGAACTTGGAAACATTTGATTGCACATTACACAAATTGGTGATTAGTGAACTCTTGTTGATCATATGATTTTTCAAGCCACTTACACATCTACATAATAAATGAAGCCAACTATGCTATGGTTGGTTACTTTGCTAATAAAAATGTTGTAGATATTTTGACACTTAGCTTTCTGAAACTAAAATAGGCATACAGCATTCTCACAATCTACTAAGGAAGCTATGTATTTGAGAAGTTAAACCAGGTTATTCTGACAAGATTTGTTTTTGTGAAAATGCATTGTTCTATAAGGCTGATAAATTATGTATGAACTGTCCGAGAATCTTTCTGAAAATGTATATGTAGTTTTGTGAATATTTCCCGCTCTTCTTTTTGAATTTGAGAAATATATTTGCCTCCTCCAGTCATTTGGCACTTCATCTTTTCTCCAGGTTTTTCTCAATGATAATATAAAGGCCAAACCATGAGTAACTTGTGTCAGTACTCTAAAATTCATCAGGCAAGGATAATTGAACTCAATCAATGTCAGTGCATATTTCCTGACTACGTTTCTATCAAATCTGACCTGGAATCACGTTCTTCCATCAGTTGCTCAAAATTACTTGGGAGAACATATACTATATACTCTTTTCAGAAAAAACGAATTTGTCATTGTGACTGGTTATGAAAGGTACCTGGGGGTTGCAAAACTTTTAAAAAATGACAAAAGCAGTATCTTGCTATTGTAACACAAGTTCTACCACTTTTGTACAAGTGTATACTTTACAATACACATACCAACGAGGAAGAAGTGCAACACATTTGTCATTTCCTTCTCTTGCTTTTCACTTGGACTTCTCCCTCCTCTTTTGTTGTCACTGGTTCAGGTTGTCCTTAACTTGCAACCACAATTGAGCCCAAAATTTTGGTTGCTAATTGAAACATTTAAGTGAGTTTGGTTCCATTTTTATGACCTTTCTTGCCACAGTTGTTAAGTGAAGCACTGCAGTTGTTAAATTAGTAACATGGTTGTCAAGTGAATCTGGTTTCCCCATTGACTTTGCTTGTCAGAAGGTCACAAAAGCGGATCACGTGACCCTGAAACCTTCATAAATATGAACCAGGTGCCAAGTATCTGAATTTTGATCATGGGGATGCTGCAACAGTCATAAGAGTTATGAAAAACAGCCATAACTCCCTTTTTCCAGCAGTGTTGTAACTTTGAATGGTCACTAAAAGAAATGTTTTAAGGTGAGGACTACCTGTGTATTATTTCATTATTTTTCTCTTTCATTTTAACAAATATGAAAAAGTTCTTTTTAGTGTGTTTGCTTTTTCCTTAGTATCCTTCATCAACCTTCATTCATTCTGATTTAAGTTTTCTTAACACTCTAGTTATAAATCTAAATTGCTTGAATGTAGTCTATTTCTGATTTTCAGACTTGCACTAAACTTTTTAGATACAGTAGTGATATTAGTTTCATCATAGGATTTTTTAAAAATACAATTTTATCTTAAATTTTTTAGAACTCCTAATTGCTTTGGACTTCTTTCAGTGAACCTCTCGCCCAGCCATATCTTTTCTAGCTTTGTACAAAATCTGCTTTTTAAAAAACAAAGCCCATGGTACGCATTTGATTACAATCAGCTTTCTTTTTCTTTAATTCCAAGAATTAAGAATTCCAGGATTACATAAGCACTTTCCCCCACAGTTATATCAGTTCTACCCTGTCTAATAAGCTTTCCTTTTCAGATACAATCAAATCAAGAATAGTTGCTCTGTTCTTGCCTTCCTCTGAAGGAGAAAACTGATAGCAAAATTTTCTTGGAAGGACCCTGCTTGACAGATGTTGCCTTCCTACAAGGGAATACTATTTCAAGCCTCTCTGAAGCAGTTACAGTTTGTTTTTGGACTAGTTTCCCCATATCTTTACATAAAATATCTGAGGAATTCTGGGAAAATGGAAAGAGCTTAAATAGAACTAGTAATCCACCCTTCTCTTGAAAATCAAGCTTATTCAGGAAATATGAAAAGTATACTCTATGATTGTGATTAGGTCCTTGGTTTAAATTGTGTAAATAAACCATGCCATATTATGGTATTATTCAGTTGGATAATTTTTATGAAAGCGAACAAGATTCGAAATACAGAAAAAGTCCCATGCAGTGCTTATATATACATCGATTTTTCTCATGCCAAACAAAAAAGATAAACATATGGTTTATATGCTTTCAGAAGGCTACAGTATATGCTATATGCATCTATTATATCTACTACCTAGAATCAGTTTGTAGTTTCCCATCTATGACTTATTATTTTCATATTTGTTATTTATTATCTTTTAGGACTCCAACAAGTAAGTAAAAATGGAGAGGAAACCCATGGAGATGTTGAAGGGGAAGGCTTCTTTTTTCTTCTGTTCACTAAGGAACATGGTGATGAAACTGCTTTCATCAACTGCAGAGGATGTGCTATATTTGTTTTCTTCCCTAAAGATGATAATAGCTACCCATGTTGCAACTGCAGGATGACTGACCTCCTGGAAGAAAGGAGGTCAGGGCTAAAGATGAAACAGTCTGCCCTCCAGCATATCAAGAAAGATGAAGAATTCTTGGATTAGCCACATATGGTGCTTGGAGAAGGGCAACAGCACTGAGAAAGTTGAAGCAGGCTGGGACCAGGCCTGTGAAAAAGAGTTCTTTTTGGAACATTAGAATAAATTCCAGAACATCGTTATATTATAAAATATATTGAGTTTAGAAATGTTTCACAAGATGAGAAGGCACCCATATGAGCATATAAATAAAGCAAGCAGTAAGTCAAGTTATATGACCCACAATTTCTAATGTTTTCTACATAGCAGAAATGCTTGTAGTACAAGGAATAGTATAGAAAGGCAATTATGATTTAGTATATTGAAATGTGGTAGGGTTAAAATTCATGGGTGGGTTGCAAGGAATAAAAGGGCTCAATGTAGTCAAAAGAAATAAATCTGCAAACAAAAGGAGCAAAATGACATTATATGTGAAGTGAATCCAGGAATTTGGGTATTAAGGTATATTCAGAGCATTTTGTAAAAATACAAGAAGAGTAAACCTTAATCATATTGTGTGAGTACACTATAAACTGGTTCTTCAGTAGTAGATTATACAACTTTCAGGAGATGGAACATTATAATAGTGTGGCAGTTTAACTTCCCAGACTTCAATTGAAAAACCAACTTGGTCAAGGTTGCAAGATGTTGCTAATTCCTCTGCTTTCTTATGAGTTCTTTCATTTTTCCACAAGGTTGAATAAGAGGAACAAGGAAGCTAGCTGCCATAACAAAGTTGGTTGAAGAGATAAAAGTCATGGGAACCTGGGAAGGAATGAGCATGTCATTTTAGGATTTAAGAAACTGTTGGAAGAGGAATTAAATCTTACTTTTATATTCATACTTGATGTTAGGACACCAATTTCACTAAGTTTACAAAAGAATAAGATTGGATCCCACAATCTTCTTGGGCAGAAGAAACTCAGTACAATTGGAACAGTCTAAAAAATAAAATAAACTACGAAGCACAGTTGTATGCCATCTAAGAAGAGAAAAAAAGAAAAAAGGTAAGCAGGGAGGGAGGGAGGGAGAGAGCAGTGTTGCATATATTTAGCTTGTGAAATAGAACACTGTAAGGAGACATAATAGTCTTCAAATATATGAAGGTGTGCTACAAAAGACAAGATGGACTTCAGTGTTACTCCAAAGACAAAACAAAATTGGTTTGAAATTAGAATAAATAATATATTTCAGTTAAACATCAGGATTAATTTTCTAATAATAAGAGCTATTCAGTTATAGAACAGATTGCCTTGAGTGGGTGGATTACCCTTCACTGGAAATGGCTATCTACTAGGGATGTTGTAGTGGTGAATTCTTAATGTTTATTTCAAAAAATATTCAAAATTGGGTTGGCGAATGTGCTTGTATCTTATGATGGCAGAGTCATTTAATACAGCCATGAATTTTGTCATTTGTTTAGTTGCCTATATAGATAAATTATCCTAGTTTTGGTCCTAAGGATAAATGGGAATTCAGAAAAGAGAAGAGAAGAAATGAAGCAACAATCTTGGCTAATGAGATCTTCCTCACCATGGTAGATGACTGATGAAATAGGATTGGGCTTTCAGATTGACTATAGGTCTTATTTGTAATATCTTTCTCCTTTTTCCTCATTTTTAAAAGATTCTTTTAAAAGGAAGAGTCCCCAAATCAAGACATAGCTACACGACTATTGAGCAATGTCCATCCATCAAGTAATGACATGCAAGTATAAAATAGAGAATACAAAGCATTTGTATCATGATGGATCATCTCAAATATAATACTTTTAACAACAGAGGCACATTGCACTTTCATCTGAAAGTCTTGGTAATAATTCATCAGCTTGGGAGAATTTGAGCAGCATACAGTCAAGTGAGAATGAGCTAGAATATGAAATTCATGCCAATTTAATCCAATTGCAAACTATATACATTTAAATTCAGGAATAAATTTAAATAAATTGAAATATAGTTATAAGCACTTAGTTTACAGATCAAGATTTTTCCAAACAACATGGATTTCTTACCTTCTCTCTTAAAATCTTAGGCAATTACTTTGATTGTAATAAATGAATATGCTTACCATAAGTATCCCAAATTCTTTTTATTCTTTTAGCAGGATGGCAAAATATGTTCTTATAAATTTGCCATTTATATAATTTATGGTAATTTCCCATAAATTACATGGATGTATTGGAAGCTAGTTAATAATTAAAAGTCTTTTACTTTTTTCAACTCCCAAATAAGTGTTCAAGTAAATCTGACATGATGTCTAAACAATACAGGCATCACAAAAATAAATCATTTATGAAAAATATTTATTTAAAGAGCTGTAATTTACCCTGCATTTACCATATGCCATTCATCCAAGTATCAATATAAAATATTCATTAAAGAAACTCATTAAAACAAACTTCCATACAATGGGGTGACAAGCCAACAAAAAACATCCATCATAGCAAGGCTTCAAGTTTTTATTAGAGCACCTAAGATGCTCTAATATTTCAAAGGGGAAAAAAATCAAAAACATAACACAAATACAGTCATTGCAATTCCTGGATGACCAAGAGGGCACAATGGAAAAATATAATAAAGGTATAATAAAGGGAGGGGGGGTGAGATTTCTTCATTTGTTTTCATTAAGTTGAAAGAATCCATGACAGCAAAACCAAATCTATTTTATTAATGATGAATAAACCTGATGTAATAATTAATGGGAAATCTATAGCTAATCTTAGAGGAAGAAGAATAACCAGGCATGTAATGATGTTTAGGTCTGCCATAGCAGAACTTTCTGCAGCTGCCTGTAGCTGCAAGTAATAAAAGCAGAGCAATCAGCTGTGAACATCAGCAGCTCCAGACTGGAGGGATGATACTAAACACTCAACCTAGCCCCATTTTTTTTTAAGGGGACCAGGGTAAGATCCTCCACAGCTTTAGCTCAAACTGACAGTGGAACTTAGGATGAGCATCTGGAACTTTTTGACAAGTTTTAATATTCTCACTTGAACGTTCCTATGCTCTGTGAAATTTCTTTGACATAAACATATACTCAGGGTCACAATCTGAATCCACCAACTCTAGCATGAATATCTTGGGAGCCACATCAAAACTCTGCAAAGCCTCCATATATAGCAGTATTCATTAGGAAGTTCTGTTAAATATCCACTTCCACATAGACTGATATTCTATTAGACGGCTGATCTGTGATTAAATGTTCTAATGAAATTAACAAGCTTTGCTGTATGGAACATCTGGAGCTATGTTTAATTTTATGTCAAACATATACAGGAAACACCTGTCTAGGTGAAGTAATTTTTTAAAAATGACATTAATCCATCTGTTGTGGAAATGTATGTCACCGTTGTCACATTAAAAAAGCAGTATCAACAAACATTGAAAGCCTAAATTGCCTTGGAATGTACACTTTCTAAAATTAACAAAAAATTCATTTATCCAAATGTTAGCATGTCAGTCTCCTTTCATACTGAATCAAGATTCCTTTCTTCATTTTGGACTGAGAATGTCTTTCAAACATGGTAGGATAAAATTTCCAGATGTGAAATGAGTCTACATATTTATAAAGCTATATGGTGATTTCTTACCATTACCAAAATAATAATCTTAATGATTCATTAAGTAAATTAAGAATGGTGCTTATGAAAACCAGAAACCAAAGTAAGGAAGCAAGGTAACAATAGTGTGAATGAAATACTTTATTTCAATACATTACAAATATTTTCAGCATTTCACCCAAACAATATGATTGTGTTAAATATCACACACAAGTACATAAAGAATGCAGAGGATTTCCATTTAACTTTCTAACAGTCTGCCTGTTTATAGCTACCATATATATATTTAAAATGCTTTAAGGATATTTATGAAAGAAGCAAGTTCATTTATTGCAGTATATTTTATCTTGCACAGACAGAATACTAATGATGGGATATACTACTTTTATAGGAAGTAGTTTAGTTCTTCAAAACATTTCTCATTGGCAAATAAATAATAGAATAATATGACATAAGGTGTTATGGATAGGGTACTTCATGGATTATGTGTGTGTGTGTGTGTGTGTGTGTGTGCGCGCGCGCGCTCTATATCTTTTGTCCATGGAGGCTGGACCAGGGTATATGGGGGGTGGGGAGTTTTAATCTACAAGTTGGCAAACAAGTTTTCTAATCGTAGTCCTGGTCCTTGTGTGTGCACAAGGTTGCATATACAATGAAGGTACAGTTTCAGTCATAGTGCTGGGTCAGTAATTCTGCAGAATCTAATGTCAAGAATATTGTGTGGTGGGCTGCAAAAGGCAGGAACAGACCAGCATAGATACAACAGCGTTTATTGACTCAAACTGGAACTGAAGAACAACAGGCAAAATCCCTGTAATTTTATACTCTGTTTTGTTCTTTTCCCAATGTATCATTTTCCAATACATTGTTTTGGCTTTGTTAAATGCATTTTCATGTATAATTTACATCAGTAGTGGGATTCAAATCCCGTCGGGACACTCGTAGACACGCTTGTGCTTGCGCGCAATGCTTCTGCACGTGCACAGAAGCTTCTGCACATGCATAGAGACATCCGGGTGGGTGGGCTGAACCTCCCACTGCTGCCGCTACCGGTTCACCCGAACTGGGGTGAACTGGTAGCAACTCACTACCGGTTTACATATGTACACTCTTGTATGCAATTTTTTTTTTCCTAAAGGAAGCTTTTCTGCCTTAGGAAATGAGAATTAGGCAGCAAAAGTCACAGATACTATACCTCCACATGTATAATTATAGCTAGTATGCTTGCCGTCTTCTTCAGTCATATTATTATTATTGCACATGAGTAGTTATGATGACGAGAAAAAGATTTTGAGATTTTACCCTTTCCCCGCCACTTCTATTCAATTGTGTCTGATTCTTGGAGACTGCCTGGACAAGTCGCTGCAGTTTTTTGATAAGGTTTTGCCAAGATAGGTTGCTATTACGTCTTTCTAAGGCTGAGAAAAAGTGACTGCCTAAGATATTGCTATTTGGACCTTTATTTCACTATTTTATAGATGAAAACCTTGTGGGAATATAGTAATGATTATAAAAACAAAATTATGAAGCTGTGTATCATTAAAAGGCACTCTAAATGCTTCATTGTGGAAGTAATATTAATTCTAAAATATTAACAAACTAAGGTCTTTATAGTTTGCCGCTAGCAATTATTTTTCAGCCAACTATTCATTCAAGTTCAGAAGTGCTTGAAAGCTAAATAAATAAAAACAGAAAAGGTAAAGATGGTCTTAAATCTACCAAAATACCTGGTGACTTCAAGAATATGTCTTTATAGCTTTCTTCCCAACAATATCAGTGGTTTGCATGTCTGTGTATAACATAAAAAAGGGCAGACAGAGCCATATGGTTGAAGCATTCCCCCTTAATGTCTATGATCAGCATGTACAAAGAAGGCAACATTTCAATCACAATTGAAACCTGGATAGCTCAGCAGACTAATGCATTGTAATTTAACTCCAGCTGTCTGCAATTACTGTAAGTTCGAATCTCACCAGGCTCAAGGTTGACTCAGCCTTCCATCCTTTCTAAGGTAGGTAAACTGAGGACCCAGTTTGTGGGGGCAATAAGCTAACTTTGTATAAAATATACAAAAGTATGAAGGCTATTGATTAATGCATTGTAAGCCGCCCTGAGTCTCTGGAGAAGGGCGGCATATAAATCAAATTAAAAAAAAAATCATGAACACTGTCTTTCCTTTTTTGACTCCAGTTCTCCGTCTATATCAGTAAGCAGCACAGAAGTAATTTGCTGCCATTGCTTCATCCAGAATGTTTTTCAACAGATTTAAATTGATATTTAAAACAATTGTTATTTTCATAATAATTTCATAAAGTAGAACCAGAACAAAAAAAACCTTAGCTAGGGTTTTTTGATAATGTACAGAAACTGTTAATTCCATTTTCTGGAAACTGCCAGATTTGATCCAAAATAGCAGTTAGAAGCATCTTCGGGAATTCTTCCTGGGGAAATTTGGTAGAAATTTCCAAGAAAACAAAATCTTCAAGAATACCATCAGGAACTGTCATATTTCTAACTGGACACTAGGATGCCCTAAATAGGTAAAATTTTAAGTTGCACTGATTTTGTTTCTTATCCAGTGAAATTTCAATCACTGCAATAACAATGTTATCAATATCAATATAAATATAAAATAAATACAAATAAAATACAAATGTTATTTGTACAAATAAAATAATTTTGCAGCAGTTGCATTTCTCAAGAGGGTTCTCTGCTCATTATTATGCAGACAAATCATGCAAGAATGAAGGAGGCAAGTCCTACTAACACTATCGTTTACCTCCACAGATTCCTTGTTTGCTTATGGATCTGAAAGCTGCTCAGCTTTGCAAGGGACAAGGAGAGAGTCAATCTGTGAACATCAAAACAGTCAGGACTACAATAAATGCTGGACTTCCGCAAGAGAGCAAAATAGTTTATGGCCTCAGCACAAAATAACCTTGCTAAAGCACAGGAAAAACAGAAGGATGGTGTGATTGACAAGCTATGGCTTATACATATGAGGTGGGGCAAAGGGTCATGATCCCAATCCCACTTTGGCAGGAAGACTGTAAACAGACTAAGAGGGACCATTTGACAGCATTAGATAGGTCAACAACACCATCTTCCTCTCAAAGCTTCCAGGCAGAAAGTGGAGACACCAGCTCTACAATTCAAACATAAGCAAGTTGTACAAGGAAGTGGCAGGAAAGCTCTTCAGAATCTGCAGGAGTCAGAGCATTCACTGGCTTTGCCCAGAGAAGGCAAACATAATAATTGGCAAAAAAGGAAGGCTTTTCTCTCTGCAGGGTTACCTTTACACAGAATGGGTTGTCAGATGACAGAGGTACACAGTTCAGCCACTGATGTGTTTGCAGGCAGGGCAGGACTCTGCTTAACAAGAGTCTCAAGTGAAATTTCACAAGACTGAGAAAATAGAGATATAGCTTTCCATTATAATATAATTATCTCAGCCTTCTTGCATAAAACACTGTCCCTCAAATATAGTCCCCTTGTTTGGGGAAATACCAGGGTAGAAATAATATAAAATTTCCCCTCATAAGTAGTGACAATACTCTAACAGGGCTGAAGTTTTAGTCATGGCTGAATTGATATAGCCTTTTCTGATAATTTTAATTTGCTATTTAAAAAGAAAAAAGAAAAAGAAAACATTTTGGGGAAAGCTTTTTTTTAAAAAACCAACATTTCTGTCACGTGTTAAGTTTTCAACCTTAGGGGAAAAAAGGTTTTCCGTTGTTTCCCCTAAGGTTCTAGGGAAATTTTCAATATGTAAGTCAATTTACATTGACTCTATGTTTTAGGAAACATTCAGGCTTTGGATCAAGATAGTAACCAGAGGCAACCAGAGACTGCATTAACCTAGTCATGTTTGAAGAATACCCATTTTGGCTGAAAAGTCCCAATACAGCATAACTGTCACCTGGTAATCTGCCTTTGCTATGAATGGATGCTTTGCACCAGATATTTCCCTGCAGAAAAGTAGTAATTTTTATAACACACCTTATTCTCCTATATATCTGCATTCTTCTAGAGAGCCCCAAATCCTTCTAGAGCAGGTTTTAATTGATGAATACCCCCTTCCTTCATTCCTTTCCTGAATCAGGACTCTTTTTAAACACAAAGAGTCCTTTCATTTATGAATGGACATATTTAGGTCCAATTGAATCTCTTGGCACCCCCAATAGTTCATATAATTATCCTAATCTCACTTACCCACTTCCTAGTTCCACTTCCTTCTTTGTCTATGGTCCCATGAATATTAGTGGGTGGCTCCTTAAGCTGCAATTGTTCTTCAAAACTGTTGTTTTTGGAACTAATAGGCATTGCTCGACAAACTTAAAGTTTATATGAACCTTATAATTTCCTTGAACTTTTCTTGCTTGCTACCTTTAAACTGTTTGTGTGGATTGTGTGTGAGAAACTGGCTATAGATCCTTGTATATTATGCTTATTCATGTAGCAAAATGTTGGGCAGAAGGAGTATACCATTTCAGGGTATAGAGTGGACTATCCACTTTGAATGCACACTGCATTTTAAAAACAGTATTTGGTTTTTAAGTTTTAAGTTTTATTTAGATAAAAAGTATCCCTCCAGGGAGAAATATATTAACTAATCTCTTGCATGTTAATTGGAATTTTCTTTGGAATCTGCCTCTAAAGTGTTACCATTTATTTTACCACCTTATCCTGCAATATGCATAGACAGGGCATTTTTAATTATGCATTTTAATTCTGCTCCTATGTATTTAAAGGAAAGTCTAAGGTATTAGGATGGCTGTTTCCCATAACAAATTGTGATTAAAAGAAATCCTTAACCAAACACTCCAGTTTGTAGAATTACAAATAATCTTCTTAATTAACGTCATAACTATTATTTGTACCTTACTTCCAAATTTACTTTTACGTCAGGTTAAGCTAAACATCCTCATTTAAGCAGCACTAAAACTCCAGACTTTTGTCTTAAAATGACTGTAGTAGCAGAAGAGGGCTATGGACTTTACCCTCTATGTTCCCCGAAGGGCTCTTGGAAGGTTATAAGATCTGTCATTCTCTTCCTAAGCATTTTTGTTGACAGAGTCCTTATCTGCTTACACAATATCTTGATTTCAGCCAATTTGGAAGGGCTCCTAAGGCTGAATCCTTTAGCCAGAGTGCAGCTAAGTACTGTAATCCTTTCCCCCAGTTTAGATTTTCTTGGATTTTCAACTATTAATGCTGCCGCTTTAACAGAACTTGCCCCCCAAAAAATCCACAAGACAGGTTTTTCAAGATAACAACTCTACTGCTTTTTTCTCTCTATGTAGGGCATGCAACCCTTCCTTGGTTGTTGGAGTTTTTGAGAAACCATCATCCAATACTTTAGCAGCATAGTATTGAACACTGATTGTTTTCAAACCTGTGTAGATAGCAATGCTAAACTTTGCTTTTATATTCAGCTTTGCGATGATTTTATTGTAATGCTACGTCTATGTAAAAACAAATAGTGGCAAGAGTTTAGACCTTAAATCAATAAGCTGCAGAATGAATTATTCTAAAGAGAGAGATTGATAGCTTAGTAAGAGTTTGAACATGGATTTTCACTGGTGTTATTAAGGGTGACTGAGGGCTAACTATATCCTGTCTTTAATCAGGAACTTGCCTGCAGAGTCTGTGTTTTGATGAGTCCTGCATAACATAACTCCGATAACATTATCCATGGGGTGACTTTGAAGATGATTTGGAAACTGGCCTAAAACACAACAGCTAGAACTTTAATTTGCAGGGCACAGAAGAAATAGGCAAGACTATGTTATCAATCAATCACTCAATCAATTAGTCAATCAATCAATATTAAATAACTTGTCCTAAAAATGCACAGTTATTTTACTCCTGGCTGCATTAGCATTGGTTGACTATATTATTTTCTTAGCTCTTATACATTTTAGTCTTTTCAATGGTTATAATTTTTTATTGTAATTTTTTTTATTTTTATTGAATATTATTCAACATCTGAATTCACTTGTTGAGATCAGGGGATATATAAATTGATTAGATAAATAAAATAAATAAACATAGCTATGAAACAATACATTAGAAAAAGAGTAAATATATTGAAGTTAAAAAGGTAAAGGTAAAGGTTCCCCTCGCGCATATATGCTAGTTCTTCCCGACTCTAGGGGGCGGTGCTCATCTCCATTCAAAGCCAAAGAGCCAGTGCTGTCTGAAGACGTCTCCGTGGTCATGTGGCCCATATGACTAAATGGCAAAGGCATACAGAACACTATTACCTTCCCTTCAAAGGTGATTCCTATTTTTCTACTTCTATTTTTTACGTGCTTTTGAACTGCTAGGTTGGCAAAGCTGGGACAAGTAATGGGAGTTTACCCTGTTACATGGCACTAGGGATTCAAACCACTGAACTGCTGAACTTTCGATCGACAAGCTCAGCATCTTAGCCACTGAGCTACCGCATACTAAATCTCAAAAGTACAGAAGAGACTACATCGTGCTATTTCATACATTATCTGGTAATTCAAACTGAATCTGCATGGGAGATGGTCATAAGACCGCAGACATGAATCCCACAATGTTCACAACATCGGGACAGTATAAGCAATTTCTCAGGAATGGGTTTTCCAGAACTAATGGTTAGGAATTGCTCCTGAATTGTTGGAGATTTAGGATGAACTACTTTTTCAAGGCTGGTAAATGTACCTGGTGTGTGAATGGAATGACAGGAAGCATATTCTGAAACAGGAATGTTTGCAAGGGATCAAAAATATCCAATAACCACAATCATGGTGATTGTATGTCTGCCTCAAAAGTACTGGGAGGGACAAGAACAAAAGCTAAATTTGGCTTCTTTTTATTTTTAGTTAATTTTTATTGTATGGGGACAAAAAAGTCTTTCTTTTTCACATGCTTGGTCCCATGAAGTTAGGTAATACCATAGCAATTCAACAGACTTTTTGAGGGTGAAACATTGTGTCTGGTATAAATCGCAATGCAAAACACTGAGTAGTAAAGGGGTATCCTGAAAATTGGTCCCTTGCATGACCAGGAGCTCAATCTCCAAGTAAAATGACATTGTTGGATATAAACTACTGTTTTAGGCAGCAGTTTGGTTGAGAGGGAGAAACAAATCACATTGATTATTTATTTATGTAGTATGATTTCACTCAATAACAATTCATTCGATTTTATTATTGTAAAGGGAAAAAATACAAACAGCTAATCATGCAGTGGCAGGCCACAAGAACGATAGTGTCTCAAGGATTTTTTTTTTTTTCTTATGCCACCCCCTAGACAATTCCAGCATATCTGATCAGTTAAGAAAGAGCTGCTTGAATAATCCCTGGCTTCAAGTGGCTCTCAGAAGAGGAGAAAGATTTAGAGATCAAATCCAATTTTCATATAAATAGCACCATTTTTTTATGGTTTCTATGCTGCCTAAAGTCTGAATTCAGAAAAGACAGGGAGCTTTACATAATGACTACCTCTTGTAGCTACCCTCTGCCAAATTGTCCATTTTATAATTCATGTATTTTTTATATTAAAACTAGAATAAACTACTGTTATTGGAATTCTTTGTTTAAAAAAAATTCAGAGAGGCAGAGAGAGAGAGAAGTATAATGTTTTTCTAATGTTATAAAGGACACTCCAGTGTTTAAGACAGACAAAAATTCTTTGAGTAATCAGGTCAAATGCAAATTCAAAGTAATATTATAAAATGCACTTTCTCTTTTCTTTTGTTACAGTAAATAGAGCCAGTGCCTGGAGTTTAAATTGTCCTAGACTTAAACATAAAATAAAACTTAAGGAAAGCAATATGGCTTGAAACATCAATAATATTCAGCAGATAAAAGATGTCAGGTTGTGCTGTTTTATAATATTCTACAGTCCTCAAATAGTGACCTCACCATATTGTTTTCACAGAATCTTTTTTGGGGGAATGAATGACAAAAGCCACGATGAGTGTCATGATCACACCTTTGAAGCTTCAATATAGTATGCTTTCACTGATCAATTATGTAGTTGCAGCACCATTGTGACTTTTTTGACCTTTCCTTGTCACTGAGTCCCTGGTTCAGCCCATGTTAAAGGATAATCTACCATGCCCAAGAAAGCAGTTGCAAGTATATATCTTGGCTTATGAATTTAATCAGATAATATTATTATTACTATAGCTGATCACATAGTCAGACAGATGTTTAGACTGGATTTGACATTTTTACCCACCTATTGAGTCCTTCCCAAGGACCTGGGGTAAGCAGATGTTGTTGTTTGGTGGTGTTAAAAGGTATGGTTGCAGGATGTAAGCTGTTCCCAGTAAGGATGTCTTTTGCAATTGACTTTGGGATTTATTTTGGGATTGCACCCAAGATGCCTATCACTATTGTCACAATCTTTCCTTTCTTTTGCCACTGTGATTCTACTTCTATTTGTAAGTCTTTGCATTTTTTGAAATTCTCTGGTTCTTTCTTTCTATTCTGTGTCTCCAGGTACTGGCACAGCCACAATCCAGACTGGCATCATCTTCCTAGCTTCTCTACTCCTTGTGATATCTTCTAAGTGAACTTTCAATATCTCAATATCCTGCTTTCTCTTTGTAGGATATTTACATTTAAATTTATGTGAATTTTCTTTAAAATCAAACTGTTCTTTCTTTCAGTTCACAAGGATAAATATTCTAGGTCTAACAGCCAATTAGTGTCAAAGATAAAATCTCTATGAATCCCAGTACAATTGTAGACATACATCCTTTCTCTTTAGCTAATAAACAAAATATTTAAAAATTAATAATATATAGGCAATAATATCTATTCTACAAAACACCTGACAATCTTCAATGAAACCTACTTTCTTGACAGCTAGTACAAGAATCATGTACTTGTAACTCTTTTCTGTCAGGAGACATTCATAGCTGCTGAATACAAGACAGAAATATAAACACAGAAGAGAATAAATATAACTTTAGAATTAAAGCAGAACTTTACAAAGAATATTCAAAGGCTAGGAAAACAAATAAAGAAACATCTGAAGACCAATACAATTTTTTGATCTGTTTAATATATTCATTGGTAGAACACCACCACATATTTCTTGTCCACTATTTTTCATACATTTGCTTATGTTTTATTCCCATATAATAAATAAATATCCATATAATAAACAAAAAACAAAGAAAAAATTGTAAATGTATTTGAAAGCTCCTTATATGGAGAGTTTGTGCGTACATCTTCTCATAACTTGAATAGTACTTTTATGTAAATTGCTTTTGAATCTTCTTTAAATGCAAATCACCTTGTTTTTATTCTTTGATATGTAAATTTCCCTAATACAGCCTTTTAACCTTATGTAAGCTCCTTCTTTTTAAAATGTATCCGTAGCTCTTTGTATAGAACTTCTACAGTATTTTTTATTTTTTATTTTTTTTTTACCAGATGCATTATTCTGTGTATTTTTGCTTTATGGCAATAAACAGTAGAATAGTTCACTTGATGCTAGAACTCATGCTTAGAGTCATCCCTGGTGGAGTTTTTTTTTTGACATCTATGAAGACAGAATTTCTCAAGACTGAGATATCAGTGATGTCAATGGGCAACAGCCACCCAGTTTCATAGCCAGGAAGAACAGCAAAGAAAATTCATTCAACAGTGAGATATAGAAGAAAGAAGCACTAAAATTAAACTACCACAGGTATAAAAGGGGAAAAATCATCTTCATGTTAAAAGTGATGTTTTTCTGGAAGGCCACAAAGGTTCTAATCCAGCCATGTCATGTTGGGTAGCCTAGATCAGTGATGGGTAACCTTTTTGACATCATGTGCCAAAAGTGGGGGGAGCATGGCGAGGTCGCCCACATGTGTGTCCACACCCATAATTCAATGTGCCCCACCCCTGTGCATGCACCACCCCACTTTTATCACATGATGGCACTGTTTTTTCACCCTCCCCAGGCTCCAGAGGCTTTCTAGGAGCCTGGGAAGGGTGAAAACAGGC
Source organism: Masticophis lateralis (assembly GCA_030761175.1). NCBI lineage: Eukaryota > Metazoa > Chordata > Lepidosauria > Squamata > Colubridae > Masticophis > Masticophis lateralis. Next base: position 34,964,434 of record JAUDYJ010000003.1, read on the forward strand.
TTCCCCACTTCCCCAGAGGCCCTCCGGAGGCCAGAAACAGCCCATTTCCAACTTCTGGTAGGACTGAAAGGCCTCAAAATCAGGTGGCCGGTGCACACATGCACGCTGGAGCTGAACTATGGCAAAGCTTGTGTGTCCACTGATACACATGTGGCACCTGTGCCATAGGTTTGCCATCACGGGCCTAGACCCTTAAGCCAAGTATGAACCTAGAACCTGATTAAGTTGTGTGGTGTTATGTATCAATGAAATTCTGCAGAGATTTTACTAGTGAACCTGACATCCATGCCTCTCTACATAAGAATTTCTCTACCCTCTCCCCAGAAAGTATCTATCTCAGTTTGAAAAGCTGATAAATTGCAGAGAAGAGGTTCTGAGATTGACATTAAGGCTTCCGCAAGGAAGCTTTTCAGATCTTCAACTAATATAATATGCTATAATATAATATGCTATAACATGCTATATAATGTTATAATATAATAAGTTATAGAGTATATTAATATATAATATTATATAATATGCATGTTATAATATAATATGCTATAATATAATATGCTATAATGCTATAACATGCTATAATATAATATACTGTAATATGTTATAATATAATATGCTATAACATAACGTATAGTATAGTGTAGTGTAGTGTAGTGTAGTGTAGTGTAGTGTAGTGTAGTGTAGCGTAGCATAGCATAGCATAGCATAGCATAGCATAGCATAGCATAGCATAGCATAGCATAGCATAGTATAATATAGTATATATATGCTCAAATTGATAACAGTCAGAGATAAACCATACAAAAGGTAAGTTGTCTTTTTAGGAAGATCCTATCTTCCATTGCAAACAAACAAACAAAACAAAAATCTCTGTCATCTATATTTTTTCTTGTAACCTAGTTTCATTTTAAAATTCTTTCCCACAACCTAAAAATCCTTAATATGTATGATCCAAAATGTTTTTATATCAATAATCATATTTCTCATTCATCCTTTTGCATGAAGTATAGCAGAAAGAAGTGTATTCTTTATCACCATCTGGTTGATCTCCATGAACTGCAGAACACTATAAGGTCTAGGGGTCTGTTCTGGTCATGTCAGCTTCTCTTATGATTTAGAAGCCTGAAAAAACAGGATTCAAAAATGTGAAGGCAACACAGATTAGAGTTACACTGGAGTCATAGAAATGTCTAGTTATATATTAATGTGTAAAAACAAAAAGTTGAGGTTGGAGCGTGTTTATCCTATACTGTGCTAGGAAGAGTTGGAAGTCAATGATCCCTTTTCTTTCACTTTCCCCTTATATTTCACATCCCCCTTTCCCCTTTCCCTTTCCTTCTCTTAATTTAGTATTTTCTTTGATTTTTTTTGTACTTTATATAATAAAATAAAAATGGTTAAAAAAACTTTAGAGCTAAACTAACTGTATTTTAGCTACATGCTATTGCTTTCTAACTCATGGATGTAGACAATAAAGAAATTCATACATTCCGGATTACTAACAAAAAAAATCACTGCCAGATATAGGTGATATTTGGAGAAGATGGAAATAACAAAGGATTTCCACCCAGTAATTATCTGCACCAGCATAAGTGGGTATCAACAGAGGTGTAACACACTGATAATGTATATCATGGTAATGAATTCTTGTAAAAAAACATTCTTGTGCAGAATTTACCAATTTTGTTACAAGTCACTGTAGTGTTTTGTGCAGGAAAAAAAATAGAGGACCCTAAAAACAGCTTTATTATAAGGAAAAATTAATACATTTAATCCAGGCATCAACATTTCAGGTTAGGCATAAAGTACTCTTAAACTGTGTGATATTATTCATGACATGTGTGTAAAGCCAACATAACAGGCTTGTTGGGGGAAACCGCAAAGTGATACATTAGGTACACAGTCCTTACATTTCTCTGTTCAGAAATGATGATGAAGCAACTATTAGGACTTTATGGCTCCAATCTTCCTTAATCTTCAGTAGCTTCATGAAAAGTTGTACTTTTGCTACAAATGAAGATATTGAAAGGGGAGAATTCCTTCTTAGTGAACACTTAAAAAATACTCCAGAATGTTTTAAAAGTGATACTGAGTAAATGGGAAAGTATATTGAAACCAGGGGTGAAATCTAAAATTTGTTACTACCGGGTTCTGTGGGCGTGGCTTGGGGGAGGGGGTTAATGTGACTGGGTGGGCGTGACCATTTTTAAAAAACTTTTAAAACCATTTTTTCTACAACCTCTTTGGCAAAGAGGTTGTAAAAAATGCTTTCAAAAGGCTCCGACGATCCCAGCTGAGTTGCCTGATCAACAGAGATTTTTTTTTCTTTTAAATGCCTCTGACTATCAGGCAACTCAGCTTGGATCGTCAGAGGCATTTAAAAGGAAAAAAAAGTTTTTTTAAAAAATGCCTTTGATGATCCCAGCTGAGCCGCACAATCATCAGAGACTTTTTTTTTTACTTTTAAAAGCATTTTTTTGGTTGAAGAGGTTGTAGATGATTGTGTGGCTCAGCTGGGCATGGGGGGGGGGAACGATTTTTGCTACCGGTTCTCTGAACCACCTGCCTCCATTGCTACCGGATCAGGTATCAGGTCCGAACCAGGAACATTTCACTCCTGATTGAAATCATATTCCCACCTAATGCTTTTGAGAAGATCGATCAAAGAAACAACTGAAAGAAGGTTTTTATAAACAATTTTTAAAAATGCATAGGCTCTCAATTTTCATATTATGATCACAATTTTCATATTATGATCACTTCCAAAATTGTGCCTTGTTAGAAACACTTTAAAAACACAAAGTGGCATTTTAAAGATGTTGGTTTTATTAAGATGTGTTGTGATTATACAGTCAAAATCCTTAGCTGTTACTCATGCTTATTTATATTTCCAACAAATCTAAGGGGTTCTAGGTTATGTAAGGCCGATACAGGGTATGCAACATTAGATCTGGTCTGGGTGTATATGACTTCAATTTCCCCAGTGGGTTGTGAACCCCGATGAAGCCAATGTATCACCTAAGTGAAAAGGGTGGTAAATACAATAAATAAAACTACATTCTTTCCTCCCTTCAATTGTTTTAACCGCAAAATAGCATATATCAATTGTGCAGTGGGGCTAAAATGTGACAGGGTTTATACTGTAATCAGATGGCAAGATAAATGAGCACTGGAAAAGAAAGTGGACCTATTGTTAAGCTTGCTGGTTCTTTCCCAAGATATATAATCTCTTCAGCCTCCATGTCACAGAAATATCTGGTTTGAATATCATGTCTGTAAAGCTAAAAATGAATCCCCAGCTTCTAACTGAATGCCTGAGAATATTTTAAGAGATAGAAATAATAATCATAACAAATGGCTTTAAAATAGGCTGGTTTCCAACAATTACACCTTCAGCATATCTAGTTGAATGTTACAATTCCCCTCCCGCACACTGAAAGCTAAAATAGCTCGCCCGCTGCTTCTTGTGTAGAGGTAAAATGGCCACCTCTATTCTCAGTGCATTATTCTTCCAGTGAGTTGCTCAGTTTTAAGCTAAAATGAGGAAAAGACAATGCTACTTTCAGATCCAAGCTCTTGATAAAGAGAATGACACTGTGGGAGAAAGAGTAAAATGTCTGGAAAATTAAGACTTATGGCGATGTAATGACCCAAGAAGGAAGCACTTTCACTACAGAGAATTCCCCACAGTAATCTTAGAAATCTCATTATGGAGTGATCCTCTGTTACTTCAAGAACAGTCTCAGATACAATTCCATGTAATAACAAAAGGTGCTGTGTGTCGATTAAATCCTAACTCTTCAGCATCTCTAATTCCAAATACACAAAATGAGAAGTGTAGCATGTCACTTAACTATCCCCAGAGTTGCATTTGATCATAAGCTTTATTCTTGATATGCATCTGTATCAAAAATAGCACACAGACATTTATTGAATTGTTTTGTTTTTGTTTTTAAATTCCCGGATATATTGAAAATATTTTTAGGGGGAAATGCAAATAACTAGAGTATCTGTAGTTAAGTATGTAATGACTATAGAGATTCTCAGTCATCTAGGTCATGGCTGTCCCAAAGGTGCTTTTTTCAAGAGGCAACTGGACTTTCTGGTTTTTCTTTGAAGATGTTTCGCTTCTCATCCAAGAAGCTTCTTAAGCTCTGACTGGATGGTGGGGAAATGGAAGGATTTATATTCCTCGCAGACAGTTGGTCATTTGCATTCTTTTAGTGGGTCATTAAGTCACCTGGAGATTTATCTGTGTCATCAGGGTCACCTGAGTGATGCAAATTGCTGTGGATCCTTCTTGGAACTGTTGAAAGGACTGTGTTGTAGATTGGAGATAGATGATGTTGTATTCCTTCCCCTCTCTTGAGAGAGGGCTATTCAATTTTGACATAGATGGCCTCTTTAAGTAGGTAATCTATAATGAGTATGTACAAAAAGCTATTATTCCTTTTAGGAAAATTAAGTATTTTAGAAAATTTTAGGAGAAAAGAAGTTTATAGTAACAGAAGATAACTTACACCCATGATGGCGAACCTATGCATGCATGCCACAGGTGGCACGCGGAGTCATATCTGTGGGCACGTAAGCGTTGCCCTAGCTCACCTCCAGCATGCATGCACACGTCGGCCAGCTGATTTTTGAGCCTTCTGAACCCACTGGAAGCCGGGAAACAGGCCGCTTCCAGCCTCTGGAGGGCCTCTGGGTGCTGAGGGGAGGCTGTTTTCATCCTCCCCAGGCTCCAAGAAACCCCCTAGAACCTGGGGAGAACAAAAAACAGGTCTCACATGCCAAAAGACATCATGTGCCAAAAGTTGGGGGGAGCGCAGAGGGAGTCATGTGTGCATGCGCAGGGGGGCGGGGTGTGTGGGGCATTGAATTATGGATGTGGGCACGCACATGTGCAATCCCCCCGCATTCCCCCTGCTTTTAGCACGCGATGGCAAAAAGGTTAGCCAACACTGACCTACACTATGGAATTAATGATAATCGATTCTTGACAATTCTCTCCTCATCACCTGTTTCTCAGTGCTATGTAGACATAAGGTTAAAATCAGCCCTGAGAGTAAACCCTGGTTAGTGGTTAATATATTCATCTATATAACAGGTAGTTCTCAGTTTACAACAATTCATTTAGTGACTGTTCAAAGTTACAATGGCATGGTTACCATGGCATCATATTTATGATGACACTGAAAAAATTACAATTTTTTCACACTTATGATCATTGCAGCATCTCCATGGTCACACGATCAAAATTCAGATGCTTGGCAACTGACTCATATTTATGATGGTTGCAGTGTCTCAGGGTCATGTGATCACCTTTTGTGATCTTCTGACAAGCAAAGTCAATGGAGAAGCCAGATTCATTTAACAACTGTATTACTAACTTAACCACTGCAATGATTCACTTAACAACTGTGGCAAGAAAGGTTGTAAAATGGAGCAAAATTAACTACTGTCTCACTTAGCAACAGACATTTTGGGCTCCATTGTGGTTGTAAGTCGAGGACTCCCTGTACAGAGTCAAAATAAGGAAATTAAAAGCAGTTTATGAATGGCATACAGACCTCTAAGACAAAGGACGTATCAATGGAAGAGAAGCAGTTTTAAGGGCCTACAGGTAATGCAAAGTTTCTCAGTGAAGCCAGTCTGAGGTAATTTTCTAAAGACAGTATTTCAGAGTAGGATGTACAACTTTCTGGCTGAAGATCACACTGAGTGTTTGAGTAATAGGAGAATGAATCTGCTTAATGTTATAATTGAGGTAGCCAGGGATATTTCTTCTTCCTAAAACTGAAACCGCAAAGCCTTGCTGTCTGCAGAATATAACATAGTGTTCTGTCTCTGAAGTCTCTTGAATATTGGCCATTTTCTTATTCTCATGTATTTCCTTTTGCTATGCCAGGTACCCATAGGAATAACAGTGCAGCACACAGGATTGCTCTGAAGGGGCAAGCAGAATTGAAAGAGAAGGAGGGCAGGGTTGTAACAAAGGTTTGCAATGACCAAAAAAACGTTATTCAAGTGCTCATACAGAAAGATTCCTCATTGATTTCAAGAGATTTGTAGCATCCAGAATGTTCTTTTTCCTTCCCCTGCTGTATAGTTCTGAACAAAAACAGGCTTCTTTAATTAAAACTCTGCCCTGTATTACAGGTGGTCCTTGATTTACAACCATTCATTTTAACAACATTAAAAATAGTGACTTACAACCATTCCTCATGCGTTACTACCATCATAGTATCCTCATAGTCACGTGATCAAATTTTGGGTGCTTGGGAATCTACATGTATTTATAGTTGCAGTATTCTGGGATTACATGATCTGGGATTGAAACTCTCACAGCTGGTTTATGACAAGCACAGTCAAGGGGAAGCTAGATTTGCTTAACAAATGTGATTCACTTAATAACTGCAATGATTTGCTTAACAAACTATGGCAAAACAGGCTGTAAATTGGGCATGACTCACTTAAAAACCGCCTTGCTTAATAATGGAAATTGTGTTCCCGATTGTGGTTGTAAATCAGGGGTGGGTTCTAAATTTTTTTACTACCGGTTCTGTGGGTATGGCTTATTTTGTGGGTGTGGCTTGATGGTCATGTGACAATTCTTTAGGATTTAGCAGAGGTACTGGTCTACCAGGCTTTTACCTGCTTACAGAGCTGTACCGGTCTACCCATTTATTTTTGCAGGCACTGCTCTACTCATGTATTTTTGCAGGCACTGGTCTACTCATGTATTTTTGCAGGCACTGGTCTACCCTTTTATTTTTGCAGGCACTGGTCTACTCATTTGTTTTTGGAGGCACCGGTCTACCACCAAACTGCCTTTTACCTCTGATCAACTGTAGGGCGGCCCTTTGAAGCCCCATGGCAAGAGTTTAAACAATTTTTTTCCTTATAGCCTATCAACTGGGACTCAGGAGGCAGCAATAGATTGGGGTGGGGCCAAATAAAAAGTAAGAATAATGGGAAGTAGGTGGGGAAGGCAAGGGGGGGGGGCAGAACCAGTTCGGTGATATTATATCATCACCGCTACCGGGAGGAACCAGGAGGAATCCACCACTGTTGTAGGCCAAGGACTACCTGTAATAACATAAACTGGTACTTTTGCATACAAATCAAAATTAATATAAGGTTGACTAGTTTGCCCAGAACCATACAGTTTATACCTATGATTGGTAAACAAAGAGGTCATGGAATGCTAAAGGCAGTTTCCTCATCTCCAGGTGGATGGATTGGGTTGAGAGAAGACAGAAAAAACAATCATGATTGGATGGAATTGATGAAATTCTCACAAAGACAGTGGTAAGAAATGTAAAGGGAAAAAAGGGAACGATGAATGAGGCATGGATGTGGTGGAAGCAAAAAATGGTGTGCAAAGATGTAAAGATATATAGAGGTCTGGTTTTATCTACCCATTTATCTCAAAATAAATTGTTGGATTGCCTCCTGATCCATCCATTCCATTCTATTTTCCCTTATACAGTGCTGCTATTCTTTCTTTTTCTTTCAGCCAATCTATTCCATTCTTCCTCTAACTACACAGTCTCTCAATTTTTGTGCCAATGATTATTATTGAACTTTGGTGACCATGATGAAGATTTTACCTATTTGTCAGATTCTCCCAAAAATCTTAAACAGCTTAACAGTCAAACAAGCAAAATTCCTACCACAACTCCAGAAAGCCTTAGAGATTACATCTTTTAAAGCAGCTTCTTGATTTAAAGCTGCTGTGCATTTGGACTTATTTGGAGTTTTGTAAGCAGTGGCTTCCATAATATTCCTTCGTTTTGCCAGCAACATTTCTGAAAAGGATGAGAAGAGCATTGTGGACTGGATTCATTCTAACACATAGGCTATTAGGTTTATTTAATGAGAAAAGCAAGTTTGACAATTTTTGGCTTATGGAATGAGAATAACCTTGGGAGACAGGAAAAGAGATGTTGTCTGGGGAATGGTCACAAAGAGGCAGTGTAGCCTCCAGATGCATAACGGGCAAAGAAAGAAAGAAAGAAAGAAACTCAGAAAGGACCCTCCCTAACTTATCAGATAGTAAAGGAGATGGTGAGATATTTGTACTTGGACACTTGCAAGATTCTGATAATGTAGCTAAAGCAGAATGAGTTCATTTGATAGTGTTTTCTGTCTGGACTATCTGGGAAGGCTGACAATTCATGAATCTTTGCCAAAGCTCTTGTTGTTATATTTATTTATTTATTTATTTTGACAGTGCTAACCCAACCTTTGAAAGGTGTAATGAGAAAGCTTGCTTGGAACTGGCCCATCCTGTTTCCTAAAAAGTTGAGCAGGTCTGTAATAGGGGAATATTTCCTCTGAAATCTTCCCATAAAACTGCCATTGCCCAAGCGAGACTCCAGAATCCAATGATCACTGAGTGTCATTAAACTGGTCACTCTCTGTCATCTCAACTTACCTCACAGGATTGTTGTTGTGAGAGAATAACAAGTTTAGTACTGCACATAGTTAAAAATGCACACTACTTTTTAAAAATCTATTAAATCCTGTATTGACTACCTATATGATGACTTCTGGATGGGTAATCCTGTGGAAAACTGTCGTTTCTCTTAACTTCTCAGATTGCTTAATTTTGCTAATTCACAGTAAAATCTTCCCCTTCAGACAGTGATAACAAGTCAAGTGTCACACTGAGTAATAATAAATAATCTTTTGAGGATACAGTACACAACTTTGGTTTGTACTATTGCTCAATCATTTATGCGAAGTTTATGGTAATAGCAGTTCTACATTCGTTGTATAACAAATCATTTGTACTTATATAAAATTTATTCTTACTACTTAAGTTAACATTTGTTGGAATACAGTTTTCAAAAAGTTACTACAAATACAGTAGGTGCTACGCACCTATTTACACACATACAAACACACACACACACACACACAAACACACAGAGACAGACATCAATACTATACACACACACACACACACACACACACTTTGTCTAATTTTAATATTTCTTTTCCCCATATGATGCATTTAGAAATCATCAAAAAACAATATTGTTCTTTTTAAAGGATTTTTGCTGACCAGTCTAGAAATCTGCAACATTAATTTTGTAGAAAAGCAAAACTGCATGTGTCTGATTGTTTCTCTTGAGTATAGATGTCCCCATCTTTAAGTTAATAATTTCACAATCAGTGATATGGCAATTTTCACTTGAAAATAAAAATAGTCTCAGCCATATGTTATTCATCATTTGCTTCCAGAAAAAGAGCCCATTTATATCTACAAATCCATCCTGAAACAAATCTGATTTCTGGGCTACTCTGTAGCATATTTTGATCTTTACTGAGTAATGAAGTCTTCATTTTTGTGTCTAAAAAAATTTCATGTATAATACAAACAACATTATCTCTAAAACTGCGATACATCATCATACATGCAAAACTAAAGCCTTGTGGGTATGACAGGCTGGCAAGTTAGATGAACCACTTCAATTTTCCATCAATCAAATTATAGTTTATTGTTCAGCTGAACTACCTCAGGCAACACAAATCTAAAAACTGTCATTTTGGAAACATTACATTTTTTTCCTGTCACATTATAACCCAAGCCATGGTCATAAAAAAGAATGTCATATTACTGGCTGTAATATTCCTTAATTTAGCAAGAGCTAATTCATCTCTAGCCTGTACAGAAGGCCTCAAATTTGGAACTTAGTAGTAGTGAAGAGACACTGATCTTGCCCAACTCAGTAAGGCCATTTAGGGCTAAGTAAATTATGGTGAGTTTTACGTGAACTATCAGATAATTCCACATTAGCACTTACCTTAGGAAGAAAAGCTTTATGTTTGAAGATGATCAGATTTATATATTTTCCCTGCACCAGGATTGTAATCTACCTAATTAACATTTCAAATAGATGGTCCACTGAATCCTATGGTATGCATTTATACATGCACACTCACATGGGCATCTTAATGAAATGGTAAGAATTGTACTTCAGCAGGGGAAAAAATGGTTTCTAGAAAGCTCAAAAAGTTAAAAACGAATTTCAGAGACATTATAAAACTGTTTGAATTCTGTCACCCATGAGGGTATCAATGTCCTTTATGACATTTATCTTATGGAGTTTCTTTCAAGTTGAAAAAACAAAACAAAACAAAAATAAAACAACTGAATTTTTTGCTCTCATAGTGTCGGTTTTGTTGATCACCTTAAGAAAGTGTCTTCTCGATAGCATTTGGAGCAGCAGTAATAATTTTTACTGCATCTCTTTCAACTACTCACCTTAGTTTATATGGAAAATAAATTGTTTTTGCTTTTTTCCCCCTAAGAATATTTCAGTGGAATTCTGATGAGTGGACCATCAGATATTTGCACTACACTGTAGATGAGAGAAGAGTGTGGAACTGTTGCAGTTGTTATGGGTCTCACTAAATAATCATATCACTGCCATTCAGTTCAGTGGTGGGTTCTACTTACCTTTACTACCAGTTCACAACGGGGCTGCACGGGCGCTTCTGCGATGACATTGGGGTTGGTGGGCAGACCCTCCTGCCAGTTTTATTACCGGTTCTATAGAATTGGTCTGAACCAGGGGCAACCCACCACTGATTCCGTTAAATCCCAAAGAGAAACATCTGCTTCCCCAATGATAGAAACATGGACATAGTTGTGCAATTCATTCATTCATTCATTCATTCATTCATTCATTCACTCACTCACTCACTCACTCACTCATTCATTCATTCTCTCTTTTCAGCGTTCAGTCTTCTTATCCAGCCTTAAATAGCTAGATTCTTACAAGACATGGTATTAGTTATTGAATCTAGGTAGAAGTACTGTTTCCTTGACTCAAACCAAAATGTGTGTGCTTAAGAGTCAAGTGTATTGCAAACAATAATCTTATTTCTGAAGAGATAAAATTATAATTCAGTTATACAACTGTGCAATACAATTAAATTAAACAGTGATAATTAAACAGCACTACTTGTATTAATTCAGTAAAATCTTACAAATCACATACAGACTTTTAAATTTAAATAATGTTTATGGCATTGCAAAAAGTACACAAGATAACTTTTGTAACATAACATAACCATGTTCTTTGTTTCTTTGTGTTAATTAATCTGCATAAGATGGTTTTGACATTGTGTAGTTTTTCTCTAAAAACATTTGAAAACTCAGCAGCTTTCACTATTACTCTGAAAAAAAATTGATTAACAGATAGTTTTCATTATCACCAGTGACCAAGATGTTAAAAAGAAAGAAAGAAATCTAATTCTAAAATTTCAAATCTGAATAGAAAACTTGGCTCTTCTATACAAGTTGTAAATGAAAATTGTTGCGATTATTTTTAAGTTTGTAAAGATATCAAATTGAACTTTAATAGTAAAGCTTATTTTTTAAAAAAATGAAGTATTTTTCTCAAACTACACCCTCCCACTATTAATGCTTTCTATTTTTGATATTTGTTTTCCTTTCTTGAAAGGATTCATTTCTCTTTGAGCTTCAAGTGGTCCCATAAGCTGATCTAAGTGCACACATGAACAGTTAGATCAAAAACAGCCTTGAGCACAGTTCATATCAGTCACTCAGTCATTCATTGAGAGATGGAGGTAACAGAGGAAGAGAGCGTGCCATGTGACCAATATCAGGGGAAAAAAATACAACTGCCTGCAATTTCTTATTGTAATTTAGTGTACAATTGCTTCTTTTCAGATGGTTTGTGACTTGACATACCAACTTAGTTGAGTAGCTATGGTAATTCCCAGCCCATCCCTTAGGATAAAGCAAAGCAGAAAGAATTTCATCATAAAGATATTTTAAGCATATGTTCACAAATATAAATATATAAAACCAATTGTCTCTTTTTCCCAAGTCATTCAGGACCTAGGAAGATGTATTATAGGCTCATTATTCTTTAAATAGAAAGGCTTCACAAAGTTGATATGGTATTGCTACCCCCATGAGCCACGTGCTGTGCAGCAGACAGAATGCTCTGGCTATTGTTCAGGTCTAGATTTTGTATCATTCCCTTCTCCAGTTCTTTAACACAGCAAGTTGTTGTGGTTCTGATTCCCAGGTATCGTGGGAACTTCTCTTGCTAGGGCATGGATATTGTAAAAACAATTAAAGAAGAAAAAATATTGATCTCAAGAATGATTCCACATTTAATTAGGTCACTATATATGAAGGGAATAGCATTCTAATATTGCACACGGGTCAGAACATCAAAGAAAAATAGCATGCTTTCCATTAGAGCTTAATGGAAAACCAGCTTAGGAAGATCCATTGACCAAAGAGAGAGAATTTGTGAATTTAGCCTGTAGGAAAGAATAATAGCCACCTGCTTCTGCTATGTGACAAATAAAAAATCTGCTCTGTCAATTGTAGCAAGTAAGGTTACCACAGAAAAATATCAACCCGGCCTTTTCTGAATAAATGCCTTTTGTAAGTATACTTTGTTTTTCATTCATCAAACTCATTTTCCTCTTTTAACTTTCCTCCCTGCTTTCCATTATTAATTGCAATGGCCTACTAATATGGAATACCTATCCTGGCATACTGAAAAAACAGTTTTTTATTTACAAGAATATTTTAGAGGAGTACCTCATATTATTATCCATTTATTTAAAGGACAAAAGGATATGAGAGCAAATTATGTTGGAATATATAAAGGAGACAGATGATTGGTTGGTATTTAGTTCTCAACCAGATCTTAGCAATGGTATAGGTCTCCAGAATTGTGTAGATTGAAATTTAAATATTGTAATGGAAAGCAGAACATATCTCAAACAAATCTGTTATATTTGGCAAAAATGACAAGACAAAAACATAAATATTCAGTTTAAAAATGGGCATTTATTCATTAAAGATAATGGTGTTTAAAGACCAACAAGATGAAAAACAGAAACAATTCCAGCACCAGCATTTAGTATAAAATAGCATTTCTTAAAACCAGCAGAAACCTCCCCACCACCACCAATTGACCTGGAAAATTGCTACTGTTCACATAACATACATAGAGACTATATGGAGAAGATTGAACAATTGTAGACACACACCTGGGCCTGTAAATGATGGGAAGAATAAAAAGTAACTGGATTTGCTGATTTCTCACTGTTTGTGTGTATATGTATATGCCTTTGAGACAATATTGACTCTTGGTGATTTCCTGTACCAGTCCTTGCAAAGTAATTCAAATTTTTATGGTTAACCACCTCAGCCACATTTTTGAGCAGCATACAATAAATCTATAAAATAATACTTAAAACAATTATTATTAAAAAAATAAAAACATAACGATAAGAAATAATTACAGATGTTAAAAACAATGAAGCCATCTCAGTTCTCACCAGTCCCCTGAGGTTCCTAGACATGATAGCATAACCAGGTTTTGAAGGGACTTTGGAAAATCAACAAGGATGCAGCTAGCCTCACTTTGGGATGAAGGATGTTTCATAAATGATGGAACCCACAGTAGACAAAGTCCACCTTTTGGAACCTTCCAAATGTACCTCCCTGATCGACATAGCATGCCTTTTCTGCTGAATCTGATAGGATGGCCAGATATAATTGGGAAGAGATGAGAAAACAAATTTACTTTTCTCAACTGAATGAAAACAAGAAAACAGAAGATACATTTCCTGCATGGTTTTTAATGGATGCCTCTTACAATCCCATATGTAATTATCCAATATGTGATTATTCATGAGAGGTCTCTGGCTAACACAGTTCTAAGTATGCTGGATAACTCTTGAAGTCTTAGATACTGAGGACATTTAGCCTTTCCTTGTAGATCTGAATGTAGAGTGCAATATTAAATGTTCTACTCTTAGGGAAATTTTGCATCTCATGTTTTGACAACTATTTCATAGGCTGCGATTCCATTAAGAATCTCTCTCTCTCTCTCTCTCTCTCTCTCTCTCTCTCTCTCTCTCTCTCTCTCTCTCTCTCTCTCTCTCTCTCTCTCTCTCTCTCTCTGTCCCCCAAGGGTTTTCTTAATTTAAAGAAAAATGGGGGCTAATTAACGAGAGTTTGGTGTCAGCCTCAGGATAAAACTTGGAGATGCGAGTTGAAGTCCCACCTAAGGCACAAAAACCAGCTGGTGACCTTGGGTCAGTCAATATCCTTAGCCCTAAGAAGAAGACAATGACAACCCAATTCAAACTGTTTCCAACTCAAGGTGCTGGTTTTGACCATTAAAGTCCTCCATGGCATGGGGCCTGATATTTGAGGGAATGTCTCTTAATGAACTCCATGCACTTTTTTTAAATCAGCTTTTTCTTCTATTTTATTCAGGCATTGACTGTACATTGGCTCATCTTTCAATTAACAAACTGGTTTACTATTGTTTGTTTTCTATAATCATCCTTCACCTTTGTTGTTTTCAAGTGCTTTCTTTGATTGCTCTTGGCAAGGGTTCAAGGTTTATTGTTATTATGGTTCATTGCATTAAAATTTGTTGCAGTCAGTCAGATGTTTAGACTGGATTTGACATTTTTATCTACCTATTAAGTCCTTCCCAAGGAACTCGGATAGGCAAATGTGGATGTTTGATGGTGTTACAGGTATTATTGCAAGATGTAAGCTGTTCCGAGTAAAGTTGCCATTTGCGTTATTATGGTTGTTATTGTTATTTTTATCATGGAGCTAACTATCTCCATCCTATCTAAATATTACCTTTTCAGAATAGCAAGACAATGCCTCTTTCTTCCCTTACTTATATGATTTAAAAAGATATAAGAGAAACATTTGTTTTGTGCATGTGGTAATCTCTAGAAATAAGAAGAATGGTTATTTTTTCAAGCTACTCTAGTTTTGTTTGCCTGTAGGGACTGCCACAAGGAAAATTTATTAAAAAAAGAAATTCAGGATGGTTTGGATTCCAAAGTATATGGCATTCCTGAGATGATTGAAATTGTGTATTTCAAGCATTCTGTCTTGTTTTATTTATGTTTTATCATTTGGAAACTTGGATGAAATAATATTAATGATAGAAGATATTCTGTATTGAATTGACTGTCTCTGTTTACTATATTTTAGATCCTACAAATTTGATATTTACAGCAAATACATGTAAATGGTTTTTTTTTTTTTTGTTTTATCTGATTCTGAAAAATTTCCAGTGGGTATTTGTATTGTTTATTAAATTTCATCATTTAACAGTTTCTGATCTGGTATCGTTAAGTTTTGTACCAGCTTTGGTTTTATCTTTCGCATTCCTATAATATTTAAAATAAAGACTATGTCCTTTGTAACCATAAGAGAGCAAGTTTCTTTCCCTGAGGTCAAGATAGCATTACAGTCGCAAAAGGGAGATTAGTAGCAGAAGACTCCATCACTTCCCACTATCTCTGAACATCAGGGCTTTGAAATCTGACAAGGCCAGACAGAACATTGCAGGTCCAGGCAAGTATTGAGGTCTAAAGGATCATTGGTGATCTCTGCCTTTACCTTACTCCCACACACTACTAAACAGACCAGCCTGAAGTAGTAGAGAAGTATCAGAGAATCAAAGAGAGAGATAGACAGGAAGTCAGGCAGACAGAGGGAAAAAGAGAAATAATACAGAGACATAAATGCCTTTATGATTTTACTGTTGCCTAAGTGGGACACAACTGGTAGGAACTTAGAAATGTGAAATAATTACATGATCATAGAAGACCAGAAGGGCTTGAAATTTCCTATCAATTGTATATGCACATTATGGTGCATATGTATATGCACTACTTTCATATACATTATCTTGTTATTATTTCCGGAATTGTAGTCAATAAGAAATGAAATGCTAACAATACCTCTTATCATTTTGAAATTGTTACAGATTGTTTGCCTGGAGTGAATCCCAAGATTCTGAAGTAATATATGATTCCAGACATCTTGCTTCCAATTTCCAGTGAGCCCACAAGGGAACAAATTATTGGGAAGAGTCAAGTTGAATTCAGTATCAATGAACCAGATTGAATCAGAAAGATATGCAGTGGCAATTCCCAGAGCAAGCTTACTGCAGTTGTGAACACATAGATTAGAATGACTAGAACTTCATATTGTAAACGTTCCAGTTGAGAATGGAATAAAAAAAGACAGCATAATCTTATAAGCATAAATGTTTGTTTGTTTGTTTTAGTAAGTGGAGTTGGGCAATGGCAAGACAGTCTGTTGACAGACTTGAAACAAATTCTGTATTGTATATGCCCAGTTAGCATGTGATGCTGTTGAAGCTGAGTCATGGACATCTATGGAGGAAATCACAAGTTTGAGTGGTAAAATGTACGCTGCAGTGTTATGATGCAAACTCCACCCATACATACTTGTATTTGGGTAGTGGGGGTGGATATTCTTTAAAAAATGGATTTTTTAATCCATTAAAAAATGGATTAGCGTAGGGGGCTAATGCTTCCTACTAAAGGCAGCAATTAACACCAGCTGCTTGTAATTTCTGTGAGTTCAATCCTAGCCAGGCTCAAGGTCGACTCAGCCTTCCATCCTTTCTAAGTGGGTAAATTGAGGACCCAGTTTGTGGGGGCAATAAGCTGACTTTGTATAAATATACAAAAGTATGAAGGCTATTGCTTAACGCATTGTAAGCTGCCCTGAGTCTCCGGAGAAGGACGGCATATAAATAAAAATAAAAAATAAAAAAATAAAAAATAAAAAAATAAAAACTTTTGTAAGACACCTGGAGTCACCTATTTGTGAGTTGGGCAATTATATAAATTTGTTACATAAGCATGCAAACAAATAAGTAAATGTGACGCTACGACACAAGTATGAAACTCAGAACTTGCAGCATGCTATTACAAAACTAGTTTCATAATTTTGGTAGGTAGGTGGGAAAAGACATATGTATCTCACCTGGTCAACAAATTCAGAAAAGGTGCACTTAAATATAAAACAGTTTAAACAGTCAGTTCTTTTCCTTTGCTTTTCTGAGCTGAAATCCTGTTGGCATGGATCTTTGGCCTGTTGAATAATCTATATCTTTATAAAGAATATGTATATCAGGGTGCCTATTACATCACTCAAACTTCTTTATTCTTTCCATAATTTAAATAAATAGGAAAGTCTATTTAACATTTGAAACTGCTAATTAGAAATCACCAGAAAATTTATTAAATGTACAAACTCCCTTTGACTTTTTCCAAAGTGGTCTATTTGATTTGTCCAAATTAATTAAAATATTGGATTCAAAGATGATATTCATTGGAAGGAATATGATTTATTATCCTTTAAATCAAAGTTCTTTGAACTTTGTATAGCTACAGTAACACAGACACATTTTCATGGGTTCATAAATTTAGGTCTTTATCCTAACTGCACAGGAATATGGCAGTATGTTGTGCTAACCTTTGTATTTAATTACTTAGCCGTGTTTAAACATCTAGAAGATAAGAAGAATGTCTGAAGGAGAAATATAGCTGTGTTCTTATCACTTTGTATGAGGAGACCAAATAATTCCTTGAACTTTCCTTCCCACATATGTAAAAATGTGGGGCTAATTAAGAAGAACACATCAAAGGGACTTAGACTAGTGTGTTCACCTGTGTTCATTCACATGACTCTATTCATATACTTGATAAACATAGTTGGAGTGTCCTAAGAATCACGTACATGGGCTGCTGTGCAATCATAGGAAAATGCATATTTGGTTTAAAATTGATTTAAGGAATTGTAGACAGAGGCTACATTTATGTCTTGCATACACTGAACAACTTTTTTTGTCTTTGAATATAGAATATCATGCATTCCCTCTGTCTATATAGTATACAATTTATTTCAGATATATTAACTAGTTCTTCACATGATTAGAATCTGCAAAAACACAGTAATACCAATCTGATTAGTTAGAATACATAAAATATGTAGTTCAGTTATGGTAATGCAAGTCTGAAATCCATCAGGAAACCATGTGGTTACACTCAGGCTGACACCAAAGGCAAGATGGGCAGGTCCTAGAAAGCATGGCCATATAAAGACATATGTCAAGACATAAAGAAGGATATAAAAAGATATCAAAGGGATGTCTAATGTTCAAAAGAACTGTCCCACTTCAAAACACTGTGACATAGTGCTCAGACTAGACAGATAGGAGAATGAAGAAAAGTGTATCAAAGAGCAGTATTCTGTCACCATGGCCCTTTGCATAGCCACGTGGACTCAAAACATTTCCACTTTGTTTGGAAGGCTCTATCAAGCTGGGACAAAGTGCACTTTGAATGCTTCTGCTACATTTCTCTACTGAAACAGACCTGAAATATCTGTATTTCTATATAGATTCAATAATGTTCAGGAGACCATGAAATTTATCAATCTTCATCTATTTTTGTTTGTTTGTGTCACTGCGTTTTTATATTTACCAGCAGAGCTATTATTTCTGAACTGTCAGACTTACCGTAGTTTGCCAAATTTCTTATCAGCATCTACTGCGCATGTCTTGCATTATTTTACTTCTTCTAAAAAACTTTCCTTTGTTCTCCAGCCAGCTAAGGTCAGGCTGGGGATTCTTTGCCAACATGTAATCTAATTTAGATAGTGAGATGTCTTTATTTTTTTACAATAAATATGAGTTTAATTAGAAGATGTATTTCAGTATACACAAGGAGAATGTCACGATCCAACTCAAAATGAGGGCAATTACCCCACGCAAGGTAACAGGCTGATTGCCGCTCTGACTGTTTATTTGTTTATTTATTTATTGCCTGACTTTATTATTTTTACAAATAACTCAAGGTGGCAAACATATCCAACTTACCCTTCTCCTCCTATTTTCCCCACAACAACAACCCTGTGAGTTGAGTTGGTCTAAAATAATGACTGGCCCAATGTCCCCAGCTGACTTTGATGGCTAAGGTAGGACTAGAATTCATGCTCTCTTTCTTTCTAGCCTGATGCCTTAACCGCTAGACCAAAGCAGCATTGTTACATTTAATGACTAGGTAGGGAGAAATTTGAGTGTCATTTACTGAAATTTGAGTGTCATTTACAATACAATATTCAACACTTGATAAAGTCTAGATCCATTTTCTTTGTTAAATACTGAAATACAATAATTTTTTTGGGTGAATCTTGAAATGGTTATCCAATGACTATTCAACTCCATTATTTATATATTAAATTTGATTGTTCTGTGACTAGATTTCAAGACTATTTAATAAGAGAATAAACAATAAGAATGATGCAATAATTAAAAGTCATGTTCATAACACAGAAAAAATAATGAAATTTTAAAAACCACTATGCTGAAATATTAAGATTTTGGGGCTCCATGGACGGTGCTTCTTAAAATTATTGGAAAAGAAGTTTGTTGCAATATTTTTCTTCTTGTTATTTGAATGAAAATCCCATTTTAAAAAAGTGATTTCTCTCTTTTAATCTTGTGAGATTGAATGACACTTGGAAAGCTTCCATAATTTGAATTTAGGTTTGTCCAATCCTAGGCAATATACTATTACCAGCACTACACATTTCTTTTTACAATTTTTCATGTATAGTTGATTTTGCCGATAGTACAGTTTTGGAAAAGCTCTCCATTTTATCTTTTGCTTTTTTTAAAAAAAAAAGTATTTCATATAAAAATTCATAGCCTCATATTTCCTCTCTGTCTGAGGTAAGGTTGCATAGACATCTAGAGATTGTGATGGAAATCTGAGGTATAAAATCTTTGGAACTGATTCTTATTCATGGTATATTTCCAGGAACAATTCAAGCTTAATTTATTTAAAATGACATTTGAAGTCTTCTAAGTTGATAGTTTGGGTCAATTTGTTGTGATTTTACTGCTATAAGCTCAGATATACGACTGCATTTCTGTTTCAGATCATGTCTGAAATATTTCTGTGTTTAGTAATTTCTTGAAGGACTTTTGCATCAGATTCCAGTATATAGATAGATGGATGAATTAATAAATGGAGACTAGTTATAGTGTTGATTCCTTGATTTCCTAATTCATCTAACAAAGCCATGAAGAACAAGATTTCATCATTTGAAAATGTTGTTGTACGAGGTATGTGGTAAATGTCCAAAGCTTATTACATGCAGAGAAATGGTGTTCTTCCTTGATATTTTTGGATTCTCTCTTCAGAGAATTTTCTGATGTTAGAAGAAGACAATTGTATTCTCTTCTAACTAATTGTCAAAATAATGTAGAGCAGTGCTTCTTAAAGTGCAGTCCTAGGAAGCCTGGAGATCCCCTGAGACCTTCTCAGAAATCAAAATTATTTGCCAGCCTATGTTGAAAAATAATACAATATTAAAATCCCATTAAATTGTGTGAAGTGGTACCTGCAGTGAATGTGTCAATTTTCATTTTAATATGGTAAATATCAACAAATATAACTCATATAAATAAACACATATAATATAATCAAAGCTGTTTTTTGAAATCATCCATGATTTTTAAAAGTGAGAAAGGTTCTGAGAGAAAAAAAAAATTTAAGAAATGCTGGTATAGAAAAACAGGATAACTATGCACTTAGTTTTTATATTGAAGTCACAGGAAGATTTTTGAAACTATTGAAGAAAACAAAAACCAAAGCAACAAAGCTAAATGAATTACTTGCTCTGTCTAAATGATTTGTTTTGGTAACACTAAACCATTGTCCCATATGTTGGTACTGTCAAAATATTTTGTTACAATGAACACCTGTGAACATTTAGTACTTTTTAACCCAACTTTATGCAGACTGATGGTAAGCATTAAGAATGAATGTAAATTTTAATTGTAAAATTTATTGTTTACCTAATCATTTCAGTTTTCTGCTTTTTTTTAATTCAAAGGCTAATATCAATTCTGTATCTCTGTATTTACTTTTTAAAAGTTATACAGCAATAAATGTTGGAAATGCCAAACAAAGAAATAAACATTTTACCATATGTGGAGATGATGCAAAGAGACTCAAAAGTCTCTCTTAACACCAAAGAAATACAACAAAATAGGCATAAAATTCTCAAAATAAAATTAGAATTAAACCACTTATTTTTATTAGATACAATCTTAGAGAATATAAATGAAAAGCATCACAATGTATTAATATACATGCTGACAGCAGCAAGAATCATTTTTGAAAAAAATATCCTGTTTCCCTGAAAATAAGACATCCCCTGATAATAAGCTCAATCAGGCTTTTGAGCGCATGAGCTAAAATAAGCCCTCCCCAAAAATATTTAAATGCAGAGCTGAAAATAGGTAAAATGGTAATATCTTGTTCCATGCACCCCAAAATAATAAGACTGCCCCCCAAATAAGGCCAAGCACTTATTTCGGAGTTCAAAAAAATATAAGACAGGGTCTTATTTTTGGGGAAACATGGTATTTGAATATCTTAAAAAAACAAACCTTGCTGAAAACTAGAGAATATGTGGCAATGGAAATGTATCATAAGAGAAGTATAATTAAATTCAAATAAAAATGGTTTTCCTACATACAACACAGAGCAAGTCTAGCTAAGACACTCTTAGCTATTTTTTTTTGAAGAGAAAAATAAATTGTTTAAAATAATTAATTAAAATAAGCAATAATCTTAGGTAGCCAAAGCACAGTATAAAACCACAGCAATTAGTGCTTGGGAGAAAAAAGAAGACGTTGAGGAGAAAGGGACTGGGACAACTATAATACTTTTACTTATAACTTTTATTTGTTTTTCCATTTCTTTTTTTTCTTTTTATAAATGCCATATTTCTACCTCCATTGGTAGTATAAAGTTTATTTTACGCATTTCCATGCATTCCTCTTTTCTTTGTTTTTGCTTTTTGCATTATCCTTTACCTAATTAATACAAAATAAAAAAATAGAGTTTGATCATGAAAATAACTTTTCTTTTCCTTTTCAAATGATGAAGATATCATGACATTTTTTCTGTTGCCGTTAAGCTATTTAATACCTCCTTTACTATTCTCTGTAATATCATTTGGATGCAATTTATTAGACGAAAAATGTCCTGAACAGATTCATTATACATAAAGGAAAATCCAAAATAATGTGTATTTTAATTAATCTAGTTTGGAAAAAGTTATATACTTCAATTAAAAAATGAAGAAAGGCTTATTTCACAAACATTGTGTTATACGAACAAAATTGGTTTAATTGTTTAGCTTTCTTATATTACTCTAGCACATACTGTAAATGTTAATGTATAGTAATGGGATTATGATCTGTTAAAGATCACATGACCTAAACCATCTATATAGAGAAGAAATTATTAATTTAAAGTTTTGCATGGAAATCTACTTAAAAAAAAAATTATCTCCAGTAAAACTTTCTCTTTGGAGTAAACAAGCAACATTTAAACCACCAAGTTTCACATTAATCCTATGAATTGTATCTACGAACCAAATGCCATGTCACTAGTCTTTGTGGGGGGGGGGGAATTCAGTACAATAATATGACTGCCTATTAAGCTTCTTCTATGACCAAGAATACAAAAAAAAAAAAAGACGATGAAGAAGAAGGGGTGGGTAGGTTGGTGGAAATACCCTACAAAGAATCAGTAGGGTGTTTTCAACAAGTGAGAAAATTGGTTTTTGACCTCTCTTGACTTCTATAAGCTTTCATGGATCCCACCTGTGGTTTCTTTTCTAAAAGAAGGAGTAGTAAAAAAGAGAATATTTTCTCCTCCTTTGTTTGTATTAGATCCTCCCTCTTCCCCTGTTATATATATGATGATGTTCAATCCAGTTCTATCCACTCCTTTCCTGGGGATGGCAGGGAGGGGAGACACAACAACTCATTTGACCTTCTTAACATTTCAGATCAAGGTGTCTTTTTATGTTGATATGTTTAAAGCACTTTATGATGTAAGACACAGTAGGACAACAGTTTGTTTCTCTAAATGCTTGTGCTGTCTATGACCTGTGCACTAAAATAATGACATTCTAGTTTAAACTTTCTGAGGACCCCATGCATTATTTTTTACTTTTCAAGAAATGGGAATCTTATTACTGAAAAATAACTCATTATAGTTATTCCAAAATTACTTATTTGGAAGTTCCACATTTTTGGGGAGTAACTTCAGAGATCCTATTTTAATAATTCTACTGACATAATCCTTTCAGTTTATTGTGCTGAAAATCAAGAATTAAGTGTTTGAGACCCAAGCGGCTTTATTTTGTTTGTTTTTATTGAAGATGCCCATATCATCTTATTTATTTATTTATTTATTGGTTTATATGCCGCCCTTCTCCGGAGACTCAGGGCGGCTTATAATGCATTAAGCAATAGCCTTCATACTTTTGTATATACCTGCTTCGTAGGGCTGCCCTCCCCCAAGCGGTGTTCTTTTTTATACAAAATCAGTTTATTGCCTTCATAATCCGGGTCCTCATTTTACCTAAATCGGTAAAATGGAAGAATTTTACCGAATTAGGTAAGAATGGAAGGCTGAGTCAACCTTGAGCCTGGTGAGATTTGAACTGGCAGCTGGCAGCTAAGTGCTACTTTAACAGCACTTTAGTCCACTGCTCCACCAAGTCTCCTTGGTTTTGAATATTCATTAATATTCTGTATCATTAACAATAATTTATCTGTAATTGTAAGATCAGGCAAGGAGAAGTGGGTATAATTTTGACTCTTAATAAATGATTCTATCAGTTGAATTCCAATACACAATAAAATAGAAAAGATTTCCCTTGGAACAGTGTAAGGTAGCTTTTATGATAAGTGACATGCCAAAATAGAACGTTGTCAAAAATATATTTTTTGTTGTTGTTCAATTGTGTCTGATTCTTGGAGACTGCCTGGTAAGGTCCTTGCAGATTTCTTGACCAAGTTTTTCAGAAGTGATTTGCCATTCCTTCCTTCCTAAGGATGAAAGAAAATGACTGGCTAAGGTAACACATTTGGTTTTATGTTTAAGGTGGGCTATAACTTATGGTCTTTCATTTTATAGCCTGTTTCTTTAACCCCTACACCCAACTGGGTCTCTCTCAAACATACAGTATAATAACAGTGACCTAGTTCCCACATAAAACTGGAACAGGTTGCTTTGGCCATTCAGTTGACCTACAGTAGGAGAATTGTCATATCACAATAGGACTGAATTAAATAAAGTACACCATCCCTCAAAATTATCCTTCAAAAAGTCCAGTGAATTAATTTGGATAATTCTTCAAACAATGGCTTGGAACATTGTGAAAAATATATAACATTGAACCAAATAGGTATTTTGGTTCACATTTTCCATTATCTCAATTGGAGTCAATTGGATTGAGATAGGCGGCAGGTAGAAATTGAATAAATAAATATAAATCTCCATTGCTTCTATCCTCTTTTCTTTCCTCTGCTTTTCCATTTGTACAAACCATGAGCTATAACACCTAAAGTAACAAATAGTGGCATCCAACAGACCCATTTCTAATCGTCTATCATTTGAAATGAGATTGAGAAGCAAGAATTTAATTAATTTACATGCATGCAAACCCTTCATACTATTCTCTGTGTTACACAATATAGAGAAAAAGAATGACTACTAGTGGGCCTAATAAATTTAAGGTAGGCTTTAACAGTAATGAAAAGTATAACTAATTAAATCTAACTAATTAAAGCACAAACCAACATCATCTTTTCAAAAAGTTATCTCCTTCCAATGTTGATATACCAATTCATATATTATCTTGTATATTGTAAGCCTTTCGTTCTTTCTTTTTGAAGATCTCATGAACTTGATCCAATCATGATTTTCTCTTTTTATCTTTTTTAGCCCATTTATTCTTCTGTCATATATTTTCTTTATAGTTTCCATTCATATGACCAAGCCACCTTAAAGTACTTATTTTATATAGCCATACTCCTTTGTTTGATGCCTTATTCATTTATCACTCAATCAACCTTGACCTTATCTCTTTTTGTTTTATCATATTTTCTTAAATAACTAATATTCACTGTATTCAACTTATTTTATTTTTCTCCTGACATACTTAACCTTCACTTCCATATAATAATACAGATAACAGCATACTGTAATATACCTGTTTTTTCATTCTTTCAACAAAGAAGTTATAAAATTAATCTCTGTACACTAGCAATTATGTTTTGATGAGCATTTTCATGTCTAGTTTTCTCCATGCTTTGCCCCATCTTTAGTAAACATCCGACCAAGCTGCACAAATTCATCCAATTGTCTGACTTTTCATCATTTATGTATGACTTGCAATTGTTCATTTTACCTGTCAAACACAATTCTTTCAGTCTGTGATACAATTTTCAGATCCATATTCTTCACTGAATATACAGTGTAATATACAGTGAAAACAATTAGACCAAGAAAATTGCACCATCTGCATATAAAGTACACATATATCAATAACAATATCTTTTAATCTTTACATACATACATACATACATACATACATACATTACAGACAGTACTGTAAAATAATCTATTTATAAATGCAAGTAAGAACATAGAAGGTACCGTATTTTCCGGCATTTAAGACGACTTTTTAACACACAAAAATCTTCTCAAAAGTCGGGGGTCGTCTTATACGCCGGGTGTTGGTCTCCTGTAACCAGGCAGACCAGGCAGACCATCCCGAAAGGCTTTGACGAGCCTTAAATGGCTCTAAGGAGCCAAGCTGAATTGCCTGCTGAGTTGCCGCTAATCAGCTGAGTTACAGCAAGCCCTGTGTAAAAGGGAAAAACTTCCCTTTTACACAACGCTGGTGCAGCTGGGATCGCCAGAGCTTGGATGGCCAAGCCCCGGGTAAAAGGGAAAAACTTTCCTTTTACACAACGCTCGCCATCCCAGCTGAGTTGCCTGCTAATTAGCAGTTGCCTGCTAATCAGGCAACTCAGGCAACTCAGCTGGGATAGCCAGAGCCTGGATGGCCAAGTGCTGTGTAAAAGGGAAAAACTTTCCTTTTACACAACGCTGGCCATCCCAGCTGCTAATTTTTGCCTGCTAATTGGTACGTAGCAAAATTCCCCCCCCCTCCAGCTTGCTTACCTTAGCTGCTAGCCGCAACGCTTGCCTTGTCTTGCCTGCAATCCATTGTATCAGCAAGCAACTAAATCTCCCTGCCTGCAATCAAGCAGGCAGAGAGTTGTGGACTTCAACTCCCAGAATTACTCAGCCAGCAAAGCAAAGCTGGCTGAGGAATTCTGGGAGTTGAAGTCTACAAGTCTTAAAGTTGCCAAGGTTGGAGACCCCTGTTCTATTGGGTAAGGTTTTTTCCCCCTTTGGGAGCTTTAAAAAAAATAGTTAATTGGGTTTTTTTTAGTTGTTCTTTTTTTAGACCTAGCCATTTAAAGGCTAGGTCTAAGTTTTAGGCTAGGAAGTTTTAAATTTAGCTTTCATATAAAAAATAAAAAATAAAAAAATAAATAAAAAAATAAAAAATAATATTTGTGCAGCTTTCTGAGATTTAGTGTGTTTCTGTAGTGTTTCACTCTAACTACACAAATGCACAAAATCTCACAAAGCTGTATGTGGAATTTTGTGTGTGTAAAGTGTGAAAGTTGTTTTTTGGGGCTTTTTGTGGCTGTGTGAGGTTCCTGCTTGTTGCAGGGGCCATTTTGGGTCTAGCACAGCAGCTTTTACATTGTGGGTGAGCCAGTTGATGTTTTTAATTTTTATTTGGTGTGCATTGGAAGAGGGGTCGTCTTATACAGCAAGTATAGCCCAAACCCCATATTTTTACAGGAAAAGTCAGGGGTCGTCTTATACGCCCAGTCGTCTTATACGCCGGAAAATACGGTATTTATACAATCCTTTGTACTTTCTACCTTTGAACCATTCACTATGCATTCAATTTATTCTTATGAATGCTTTACTACACTTTATAGAATATATATTTATTACTTCAACGCTTTTCATTTTCTGAAGGTCACTCACAACCTGGTTGTGCCATCAGGGCCAAGGAATCTAGGAGAATGGTAAATTAATGAATTGGCTCCACTACTGCTAACATCTCACTGAAATATTTCTTCTCTTTTAGTTTTTCTCATAGTTTTTTAATGTTTCTAATAATGGTAATGCCAATCACTGTTTAGCATGTATTAACTTTTTTTAGACTTCTTGTATGCTGCCTACAGTCTTTCTCTCTATCTCTCTCTTTCTATCCCTGTGTGTGTTTGTGAGTACACAACTATAGAAATTTGATTTATAAATAAAAAAGTAAATAAATTGCTTATATCCCATTCAGCAACAAACTTCTATTTCATGCAAAACATTACATAATTCAGGTGCATTCACTTTATCATATTTATTTTATTTTATTTATTTATAATGCAATTTATATGCCACCCTATCTCCGAGGTCTCAGGGCAGCTCACAACAGTAAAAATGCATAATTCCTCATTAAAACAATAAAAATTAAAATTCCAATTTAAAAACAATTTAAAATTGATTAGTAAACCTCCGTTAGTCTAAGCTGCAGAACAACCAGGTCTTCAAATTGCAGTGGAACAAGCGAAGGTCAGGAGCCATCCGGAGCTCCAAAGGAAGTTGGTTCCAGAGAGTGCTTTTTCTAATCAAATTAACTTGCAGTAGATATTTTTCAGCAATCGACTGAAGAATAAAATTGTGATCTTTATAATTTTTGTCTTACTTCCCAAGTTTTCACATTCACCTTTTTATTCTAGAATGAAAATTCTACCAAATGCTTTCCTAAGCACATTTGACAAACTAACCCCTCTCTAGTTTTTACATTCAACTTTTACTTTAATATTACAAAAAAGGGTCACTCCATTTGTTTTATTTATAAGGCAAATATGTGTGTGGGGGAGAGAGAGAGAGAGAGAGAGAGAGAGAGAGAGAGAAAGAGAGGCTCCTTAGTAGTGGTTAGGGTTAGTGGTTTGATGTTGAATGTTTTACATTGGAAAGATCAGTTGGAGACTTAATACAAAATGAGATACCTAACTACCAGATAATTCACAACAACATTGATTAATTAGTTATGAATTAGCATGTAAACATTTAAAATGTTATATTGAACATATAATGTTTATGAATATATAAATTACTCTGGACTTGTATTATGGGAAGTGAGTAATACATATAAACATTCCAACTTTTGATGAATTGTCTGTCCATGGAAGATCAAACAAACATCTTTGGGATTTCATCTATGAAATATCATTCAAAACAGAGGTTTCTGATAGACCTTGGAACTAAAACTGTTATGTTATTTAGAGCTATTTTCATATTCTTACATATACCTAGTTTCTTATATAACTGAAACCATATGTATCATGGATGCTTCCTCATCATTATTTGCAACACATAGCACTACTTAAGGGTGACTTTGAATGTATACTGAACAAAGCTCTGGAATTATCAGATTCAGACCTATTGTGCAATTATTTCTTCAGCTGTCCAAATCCCAAATTTTCTAATGTGCATTGACATTTGAAGCACAAATGTCCTACATTTTGAGGACTCAAAATGGAAGAGCAAATATATTTTTAGTGTTCTGGTATGTAGAATTCAATTTGTCTTTGTATCTTCTCCTGTCCCAAAATGGATCAAGAGAAAATGTCAATACTAAAGGATAATAGAATGAAATTGAAAGCAAGACTGACCCTAAATTAATAAACAATTTAAGATTTTTGAATGCATTTATGATTGGATTGAATTGAAATGGGAATCACCTTTGGATTCATCATAAACTACAAATTCATGACAAATATGTATCTGTATCTGATTTCATGATACATATTATTACAGAATCCTGGGTTTTGATTATTTTGATAGCACAACTGTTCAAGATTATCATACACTCTAACAAAGTTTATAATAAATACATAGACTGCCTGCATCCTCAACGGCCAGATCCAGCCCCGCTCCAGGAAGAGACCCAGGAGCCGCCGGAGCTCCCTCCGACCAGGAGGGCTGCCAGCCGACTTATGGACTGCGCAGGTCTAGTCGAACGCGCAGACGACCTGCGTATTTAAATGACTAAGTGAGTGATGGACAGTTTAAGAACTAGGGGGAAGGAGTGTTATGTCCTTATAAGGACATCCGCCGGGGATTGGTTAGAAAATTCCTCTGGCGGGAATTTTGAATCCCTGTCAGTGGGTGGTGCGACTGCCGGAGCGAATATAAGAAGAGCTCCGGCAGCGCAGCGCAAGTCTTGTTCCTGTTGAATAAACTTGTTACATGGACTCCGCTGGTCTCGTCTTCTTTCCTGCGCCGATCTAACACTTTGCTTGTTAAATAATCTGTATTTCAATTTTAAATCATAATACTAAAATTAACACTGACATCCAACATTTCATGAGAAGACCTGAGTGCAAATGTTTCCAAGAATCTGTTCTCTGTCTTCTTGCTCCTACAAACTCCAAATGTCCTTTGCAATTTGCTTTTGATTTTCCAGACTGCCAGACTATGTAGACTATGTAGAGGATTTTGGGAGTGAAAGAGCAACCATTTTGATGATGAACTCTGTTATTACTATTTGTAGCACACCGTCTTTCAAAACTGCTACTAATGTATTTTATCACTTTTCAAAATGTACAAATTCAAATATTGTAATTCAGAATGAAAGAAAATAGAACCAGGCTAAATTAAATGAATTTATAAACCATTGAAATCAACATATAAAGTTAACTATGGCTAAGTTAAGTCCGGAAAATTTCAGTGAAAATTAAATGCAGCTAACTTTGTGTTCAGTAACTAGTTGGAACTAAATAGCAATTACTCATGTTGATTTGGTCAATCACTCTTTGAATGTTAGTTGACCAAACCTTCACAACTGTGTAGTTATTACCATTCAAAATTATGACAGTGGAAAAAGATGAACAAACTGATACTTTTACAGTATCTGATATATAAAGAACTGAAAATTACTTAGCAAACATGAATACGTCTAACCAGAACTAAGCTGCAGTAAATTCTCTTAGGATACCCAGATAAGTGGGCATAAACATATAGACTAAAGCATTATGAATTCAGTAGGAATGCATTATTAGGAAATATGCAGAAAATTGTTCTTCAACATCCTAAAGGATAGTGTCTAAACTACAAATAAAAGAGAATGATATCTCTCTGTATATATAAATTACTATGATACATATACTATTCATTTTCTATATATTATCAGCTCCATGAAGTAAAAATCCCCAGGCATGGTGGTACATTTCATATTGTGGGCTCCATACACCTAGAGTACTGCATCCAGTTTTGGTCTCCACACTATAAAAAAGATGTTGAGACTCTAGAAAGGAGAGCAACCAGGATGACTAGGGGACTGAGACTAAAACATGTGAAGAATGGTTACATGAACTGGTCATGGTTAGTCTAATGAAGAGAAGGACCAGGGGAGACATGATAGCAATGTGTCCCAATATCTCAGAGGCTGCCACAGAGAGGAGAGGGTCAAGCTGTTTTCCAAAACACCCAAAGGCCAGACAAGGGATAATGGATGGAAACTGAACAAGGAGAGATTCAACCTACAAATGAGGAGGAACTTTCTGACAGTGAGAACAATCAACCAATGGAACAGCTTGCCTTCAGAAGTTGTGGGAGCTTCATCACTTGAGACTTTCAAGAAAAGATTGGACTGCCATTTGTCAGAAATGGTGTAGGGTCTTCTGCTTGAGTGGGGGGTTGGCCTAGATGACCTATTAGGTCCCTTCCAACTCTCTTAATCTGTTATCTGATGTTACATTTAGAGTTTCTTATAATAAATATCTAGGTTATGAATTTATAGTAAATTCATGGCTGGTTTGCAAAGATAAAGGACAAGGACTTTATTTCTCTGAGCCAAATAATGAATTCCATGCTTTTATAGCTACATTAAAGTCTTTCTTTTTAAAAAATAAAATAAAATAATAAAATAAATAAAATAAAATAAAATATAAAACCATAAGGCAGGGTTTTGTAAATTATGAGGTGCAGACACAAAGGGGAGGTATGAAGAACCTATAAGTTGTATATTGTTACAATAAATCCATACTTCCCAAAGTTTCATTGCGTTGTTTTTATTGTTCATTTGTATTCATTTTGATGACTGGATTTTTAAGCACATTAAGGTTGCACAAAAAGGAGGTGTAATGACCAAAAGTTTAGGAACATCTGTTTTAGTGAAATTTTAGTGTGGTTACAGAAACCACTAATGACTAATATCAATAATTTGGTTTAAGAAGCAATTTTCGTGGAAAAATACATGGAAAGCTGGAAACTAGAAGGTTAGTAATGTTTCTGCCCATTCAGTGGCATAACAGTAATGCCCGCTTATGCATTAAATAGGGGGCAGCCTAACATTAGGACTTTCTGTAGAACAGTGATCTTCAAAATTGTTATTATCCATACTCTATAGCAATGTATAGTACACCCATTATGTAGAAAAATTATTCACTTTATATAATATGGCAAAAACCAGAAAACCATAAAAGACTGGACAAAATATGACATACTCCTAGGAATATGTTACTTTCACATTAGTTCATTTTTTCAGAAGTTTTATTTTTTCTGTCTCTTGCAAAATATGATTACTATTGCTTCTGCTCTTAATTAGTTAATTTGTTTAAGAGACGGAGGGGAGGGGAAGTCCTCTGAGAATCCATGTTTGTATAGTAAATGTGAAAGCTATCATTGGGAATATATAACTGAATAGCAGAGTTTTGCAATCTGTTCTAGGTTATTTCCGCTTTGAATTTAAAACATATTTTGTTAAAGTTTCCCCCAGATGTTAGCAAGTTATATAATTGGTGATAACTAGATTTCTTTATTAACTAATCTGATTATATCTGGGGTAAAATCATGCAGAATTTTTAGATAAATAAGCAATACTTTTACCACATATGAACAGAGAAGAGGTAATATTTTTCATATTAAAAGTTCAGAATCAATAGCCCTGGTTGTCCTCTTTTCTTCTCATTGGTAAATGGGTCCACAACTATTCATTTTATGAACTGGCCAAAAATAATCTCAAAATGAGATTATTCAATTTATATTTTGATTCCATCAGAGTGCTATTAGTCACCTGGTTATGACTTCAGTTTCTTACACTGTAAATCCTTGAAAATCAGAAATTATAATATAAACTTTAATAAAATTGAGGTAGGATTCTGTCCCAATCAAAGGAATTTTGTAGTTAAATTTTCAAATATGGAACCTGCTAAGATAATTATTTTACAAAGTTCAAATGAAATACTATTTTTTAAAATGTGGTATTTTTCAAAATGGCAATTTATCTGAAAAACCTCTGAGCAGATGGAAACAGTTCTAAACAATAATCATAATTTGCAATGATTTTTTGCATATCAAATTTCACCTCCAGGGGAATTTTCACTGTCTAGTTCCTAAAAATAAAGGCCACACTGCACTCTTAGACACTGAATATAAATATGGCATGTGTCTAAATCAATAAAGCTCTAAAAACAAAATTAGGCCTAAGGCCTTTAATCGAGACTGAAGCTCATAGTCACCATGGCGTGCAAGTAAGAGTGTCAGATTATCTTAATAAAATAATATATCACATTACAGAGCATTTAAGGGTGATTATAGATTTAAGGGTGATTATATATGTTTTGCCTTGGTCTTTCTCTGAGCCAAGCTTTGAAATGAAATCTCCAGTTGATACAAGGACTCAATTTGTTTTTACTAGCATGTTTATCTGTTTGCTTAAAGAATTCTTTCACATGGTCCCTAGACGATAGAGTTAATGCTCCAGTCACATGCTCAAGCTAAAATGCTGACATCACATTGGAAACAGTAAGAGGTCCAATACATTCCAGTTATTGAGGATTCTACCTGCCATCACAGACACACATAGACACTGACATCACACAAAAATGGAGAGAGCGACTCAGCAATTGCAAGGCACGCCATTTACAAGGGGAACTTCTACTTAATATTCCGCTTGATCTGCCAAGTTTATAGCCTGGCAAATCTGAATACAAATGTGGATGCAAATGAGGATTCATTATTCTTACATCGTCTTTGTGTTGTAGCTTAATGTAACTTGGTTCCTGTGGTTGCTCAGGGAATATAGCTTGTAAGACAACAAATATGAAAAAGAAAAAGATGGCAAGGATGGGGAACATAAATTGGATGCAAAAGGAATAAGAGAACCAGTATAAATGGTAAGAAATTAGGCTTAGACTTTCAAGTTGATTATGCATAAATGACAATGTTTCTAGCAGTGCATTATATAAAGTACATTGTTTTCTGCTCTCAGAAGAGAAGGAGTTAATCGATCAGCAACATTCTTCATAGGCAAAATGCAACAAACCCCTTTTACTGAATTCCTAGTATTGTGCCCATTGTAAATAGTACCACAATGTCAGAACAATTTTGGTTTCTTTATTAAATGTAGAACTATATCATTATATTAGCTTATCAGAAGATTGCACATTATTATTGTTATTAACATCAACATCAGCAACCAAACATCTCTCTTCCCTTCCCCATACAATATTATTGAATCACTAAGAAACAAATTCAGAAACTTAGGGACAATTAAAACAACACACTGAACATCCTAGTAATTTAAATCATACATTTATTGATTACTAGATCTTCTCGCATGCAAAAAGTCAAGCAATGTTAAATGAAGGAAAGAAAGGCATTGCAGAAATCATCATTAACCTGTAAATGCTAAACATTGTTTGGATGAACACGTTACCTTTTGTTCTACACATAAATACCTTCTCCGTATACACAAAGTACTCTAGCTTTTAATTTTAAAAGATGCTGTCATGCTTAGCATATGCAATGATCCTAAAGTCCATGCTGTAGGGCTTGCTTCTTCATCCATAAATAAAACACATTTGCATCCATTCAGTCAAATTAGCTCCATATAAGGGGGGGTGGGAGAAGATGGATATAATTAGTTCCTCTCTCAGGTTTCACGGTTAAAAACTCAAGCATGCCTGCTGTCTTGATTAAATCCACCATCGTCTTCCAATAGCTAGTGCTAATTCTTCCAAGGAAATATTCAGTTGAGGTGTTATTTTATTCTGCACTGCTGTTAGTTGTCTAATTTACGCCAAGTCCCTGCAGTGCTTTCCTTAAGCCATCCTCTTTGTCTTGCCTTTGAAATTTACAAATCTTACAAGAAATCAATACTTAATTGATTATTCACTTTTCTGCAGCTTCAAACAGCAAGCACGCATAAGATCCAGGCGTAGTCATCCCATTTTCGATGCAGGAGGTTGTTTGGTGGCAGGGATCTGCAGGGATCCAACAAAGCTCTGCAGTGGCATGGGGTGCCAGCAACCGATGAAGAAAATGAAGATCACACTAATGAAGCTGGAAAAAGTTCCTTTGTGAGACGGATCCATCTTAGTGCTTTAAATAATATCAATAATAATAATGATAATAAATCCTACGAGGCAATAACAACTGGATGTATGGGAGCACCATTTCCACCCCTGCAGTTATTCCTTTGTTTCTGGCTTACTCTTTTCTTCTCTTGGCATTGAACTGGAGCATCCAAACTGGCACCGAACTCCGAGAACTCCACGCCGGAATTCTTGTGGGGTGGGGGGTGTTTAAGAGCCGTGCGTTATCTCTGGCACAGAATAAGGATGGCAAGCACGTAATGTTACAAAATGTAGGACAAATTCAAGGGAGAGACAGAGAGAGAGAGCAAGAGAGAGAGAGAGAGAGAGCAAGAGACAGATGGCGGATCTGGCAAGATGCCAAGCCAGTGAAATGAATTACATTGCTGAATAACTGTACACCATTGATTCTGCCACTTGTTGCTGCTTGGCAAAGAAAAAGAAGAAAAGAAAAGAGAAAAGAGAGAGAGAGAGAGGGAGGGAGGAAAGGAGGAAGGGAGAGAGAGAGAGAGAGAGAGAGAGAGAGAGAGAGAGAGAGAGAGAGAGAGAGAGAGAGAGAGAGAGAGAGGCCCTGACGTTGGCAGGACTCTGCTTGTACATTGTGCAATTTGCACAGAACTTGGGACGCCCCACTCAGGAGAACAATGTGATGCTTTGTTTAAGGCAAGCATAAATGTTTGTATGCATGGGAAGGAAGGAAGGAAGGAAGGAAGGAAGGAAGGCAGGAAGGAAGGAAGGAAGGAAGGAAGGAAGGAAGGAAGGAAGGAAGATGAAAGTGAGTAAGAAAGTGTGTCTGTATATGAAGGGGAAACAATCACTGCAATCAGACATTTTGTTTAATGAAGAATGGAAGGCTGGCATTCAGAGATATGGATATGTGCTGCATATTAATATGTGCTCAGAGATATCCTCCCCCTCCCTTTTTTTTTTTAAAAAAAGATGAGTGTCACAAGAACAAATCCTTCTATGGATCAGCCTCTGTGGCAGCAGGAAACTTACAAGGTAACCTATAATTGTTCAATCTCAACAGTGTGGCATGCAAGCAAGATTCTGCAGAAGGCAAATAGAGAAGAGAAGCTGGTCCCAGGTTACAAGGTTTAGGGGTGTGTGTTTTCGCTCCCACCCCTGAAAAGATAGTTAGAATCAGAGCAGGTTGTTCAATAACTGCTTCATACCAGGGATGAAGAGAAACATTATGGGAAGCCCAGGGGGCTTTAGAAATCAAATACAGTGTGAGTTGCACAATTTGAAGTACATTATATATATATAAAAGCTATTTGAATTGCCAATGAGGTGATGTATCTGCATGCTAATTAGACCTGTGTCAAGCTTAGACTGCAGTTTTTCCTCTATTCTGTTGATACTATGGAATGTGCCTGTAACTCTGCAGAAAGCGTATTTCTGCATAAATTATAAGCTTTGTTCTCCTGATCATTTTCTGAAAACAAACATAAAATGTAAGATCAAAAGGCATTTCTGAAACTGAAATTATTGATTGATAAAAGTCTAGATTTCAGAATCTAATTAAGAGGAAGCACAAACAAAAGCCAATGTTATTACCGAATGTTCCTGAGCTAGCGGCTAGATTGTGCCCACGTTTATAATTTATCCTTGTTTATGCACCCAGGATATTAAAAATGTAATTAAAATGGTAAAATGATCAGATCACAAATAGCCACCTAGTGGCAAGTATCTTAGTTTAAATGGATTATAAAGCAGTTGTCTTGTAAATAAATGGGGGGGGGGAGGGTTGTTGGAATTTCCTGACAAATATAATATCTTGCTTCAAACTTGGAGAGCAATTTGTCTTTTTGCTAATAAGTTGTGTTTGGCTACTTAGGTAGGCAACATCATTTAGAAGCCTCATCTAAAGGCTATTACATATTCTGTTATAGAAAGAAAGAAAGAAAGAAAGAAAGAAAGAGAGAGAGAGAGAGAGAGAGAGAGAGAGAGAGAGAGAGAGAGAGAGAGAGAGAAGGAAAGGAAAGAAAGAAAGAAAGAAAGAAGGAAGGAAGGAAGGAAGGAAGGAAGGAAGGAAGGAAGGAAGGAAAGAAAGAGGAAGCCATTCAAAATTACATCCAATATAAAATCGACCATGTAATGGTCAATAGAAAGAAATTGAATGAATTGTTTATATGTTACTTAACAAAACAAGAGAAGCATCTAAATATGGTTTTATATAGGGCTATGATATGTATACTGTGGCTGTATCTTTATAATTAAATATAAAATTAGTAATTGTTTCTTTTTAATCATGGTATAGTATATATTGTATGTGTAGCGGATGTCTCAAAGCTTGAAACAATTTCTTCTTAACTTTGAAACTTAGCAGTAACAGACACTTCCTTCTTGTCTAGCAAAAGCATGTCTGGAACTACCAAATGAAGCATTCAGGAAAGGTTGGTAAAGCTCTACAATGTAGAAATGTGTTAGTTTGTGCATCTGTCACATAGCTGAGAGCTGCCAAAGCACAAGATGATATGAGACAGCAAGACAGACATTAATTTTTAGCACTCATCATGAAGAAAATGGTTCCCCTCACTTTCTTATTCTCTTTTTTTTCCACAGGAAATCATAGTGGAAACACTCAAATCCTTCAGAAATGTGCAAATTAGAGCTCTGTCTGCAGTATTATGATCTATTATTAGGTGCACTTAAAATGCCAAATTAAATATTAATATGCAGTTAGAGTTGTGCTATTATTTTAAATCCCTGAAATCCTATGAGCCCTTTCGGTTCTGGGGACTTATACAGGATATTTCATGGCACTAATTGCAACACCTAGAAAGTTCTTCAAATTTGTCAGATTACTGCTGTTGAGCAAATCACTTCCAGATTGATATTGTTGGATATGGATATGCATATTTTCGAAACCTAAGGGAAAAGTCATATGACCCGTTCAAAGCATGGAGCATGGAATGACAAATCAAACAACATGCCTTGCTTATCTATCATTTATCTTAAAAGATTGTTCATGAAATAGCTGTTCTTGGGCACAGAATTCCTTCAATCTGCCTAAGTCATGCTGAAGAAGTTTCTCTAAAGTAGAATCCATATATGAAGCAAAATAAGACGAACAATATTTTCTTTTGGTTATTCTATTTTGATTCCCATCTGATCAATTAACTATCAATTAACAATGTGGACTAGTACTAAAAGAGAATAAGTGATGGGTTCCTTCTCCATAGATGAATGTAAACTTGAGTTCAATTATAACAAGCCAGCTCTTTCACAAATGAACTTAAGGTCAAGCAAACAGGCGAGTTTCAATAAAGATCTTGCCAGAACCATTATCTTAACCCTATTCAATCTATTCAGCAGAATACATAGGCCTTCTTTCACTCTTTTTGAACCATGCTTGAAGAGAATAGAAGATTTCTCTGGATCATGAATGATGCCTTTTCATTCTTCATATTTTCTAGCTTTGCATTTATGGATCCATTCTACAATCTTTGGTCCATTGGGACTCATCTTACAGACCCAGAAGAAACAAGTATGACAGCTTTTCATCATGACCTTGTGTAACATGCTGCATTTTGTTCGGTATACTATTGTCATGCAGAATCTTCTTTCACTAAACTTATTGATTTGATTTGATTTGATTCTTTCAAGACTGCTCCCATTGCTGCATTTGATGCTCCCAGATCCATATTTCCTTATAATATTTTTCTTAGTGGCAACTTGAACTGTAGCATCAGTGACTGCTATAAACCAGAAGTAATTGGGAATGGAAATGCTGCTAGGAAAATGTGATTTTTTTTTTTACTGACGATTCCCAAAGTAAATGTCTTCCAAACCAATTGTTTATATTTTCAGGAATTGTGGATTAGTTTAAGATTATCCAGTGCAGTGTAATAGTTTTTAGCCATGATGCATGTTTGCATAACATTGCTGTTCATTATGTGTCACAGGCATAAAAGGAATAGAAGAATACTTAAAGGAAGGTAGCAAGATGCCACAATTCTAGAGTAAATACATGGAGTGTAAATGTTTGATAATTATATGAAGAATGCCCTTAAATCACAAGTTTCTATTATAGAGATGAAACTCCCCTGACATATGGCACTCTTTGATACTAATGTGGCTGACTTCCAGCCCATTCTTTGATGCATTACTAACTGTTCCTTTTCTCTTCTCTCTCCAAAACCTTGTTGGCAATACTTATCACACACATGTGGGATCTGATTATTTAATTCCTCTAATACAGTTTATAGGCCTAATTTAGATGCTTACTAATTGAAAAGCATTTTCATGTCCACAGATAGTAACATATGCCAGGCTGGGCTTTCAGGTCTATCCTCTTTACTTTGAGAGTCTCATTTCTCCATTCTTGCTAGCATTCTGCTTGCACTCACATGCAATTCATCTCAACCAGATCTCCCCATTGAACTCTTTGCACCTCTGACTCTGTTTAAAGATTCTGTTTAAGAGAAAATAAGAGTATAGGAAAGGAACATGTACCAATTTATATAGTATGCATGAAATTATATTTGTGTACTCTTTATAAAACTAATTTTGTTTCTACTACAACTACAGATTTTTGAAAGACGCAATTATAAAAGAATGTACATCCTTTTACATTATGAATGAATGAATGAAGCAGTCACATTGAGAAATCAGTTATATGATTACATTATGCTAGTGACTGTAGCCATTATATGAGTTTTGCGTCTGGCACTAAAAATATTAAAAACTGTCAGGTAGATTCATAGACAATAATAATAAAGGAGAACTCAAGAATGCAATATATTAAGAAATTGCTATTTTTAATATTTTAAAATGATGAATTAAAAAAAGAAAGCAAACAATATGAACTAAATCAATAGTCTTTCTGGTATTGACACTATGAAGTAATATACCATTTAAAAGAACACACTAAACAATCTGAAACATTCCTGTGGGCTTTTAACATGAGTTAGAGCCTGCTGGAATCACAATCTCATTGGTTGCATTTCATACAGAGTGTTCTAATTTTCACTAAGTCCTGATCAATTTGAATTTATAGCCACTTAAACAAATAGAAAGCCAGATTGTTTGCACGCAACCAAATTGGTCTGAATATATGACCAAGTTTGGATGAAAACACAAATATACTTTCAAAGATATGAAGCTCTGGAACACTCCTTACAGGTGATACTTTTAGTGCTTTTCACCAGTCTATTAGTATATTACTATAAATGTTTTAAAAAATGAGTTAGAATTATCTATACCTATATCTACTGTACATCTATAGCTATATAACTGAAGATAGAGATCTGAGACATAATCTACACTACATGAAATCAGGTAGTTGTTTTCTGCTCTTAATACAGTATGTTCGCTGACAACTAAAGTATGCTACGTATAGTCAAGGCTATGGTTTTCCCAGTTGCAATGATGGCTATGAAAGTTGGACCATAAGAAAGGCTGAGTGCCAAAGAATTGAGGCCTTTGAACTATGGTTCTGGAGAAGACTCCTGTAAGTCCCTTGGCGATCAAACCAGTCAGTCCTAGAGGAGATCAACTCTGACTGCTCTTTAGAAGGCCAGATCCTGAAGATGAAACTCAAGTACTTTGGCCACCTAATGAGAAGGAAGGATTCACTGGAAAAGAGCCTAATGCTGGGAAAGATTGATGGCAAAAGAAGGGGATCACAGAGAACGAGGTGGCTGGATGGAGTCACTGAAGCAGTAGGGCTGATTTTAAATGGAATCCAGAGGATGGTAGAGGACAGGAAGACCTGGAGGAACGTTGTCCATGGGATTGAGATGTATCGGACATGACTTTGCAACTAACAACAACAACAGCAACAATACATCCTATTTTAAATGTTTACATTAATATTAACATTTAAGTACTTTTGTTAAATATAAGTTTAAAAATGTATTTTATTTCCAGATTTAGTATTTTGCATTTGTTCTGAGAACTGTATCTGGAAAGTGAGAAAGCCACTAGATAACTAAAGGACAATCTGCAGACTAATCTGGTAACTATATATTAGAGAAAATTCATATTACAATTTTTAGTTATGCACTTTGGGATGAACACCCTTCAAATAATGTGGGATTATAAACGGATTTTCAAGAAAAATTGCAGATTGCAGGAAACATTTGTACTTCAGTTTGAGATGTAGACAACAAAACAGCCTGTGTCTGTCTTCAACAGGGAAGGGACACAGGTCAGAAAACATTCTGCTGCGAAGTAGGTTCCACATCCATTTACATTACTCAGGTGACCCTGAGGACACAGATAAACCTCCAGGTAGACTCAACAACTCTCTAAAAGAATGCAAATAATCAGCTGTCTGCAAGGATTATAAATCCTTCCATTCCCCACCATCCAGTCAGAGCTGAAGAAACTTCTTGGATGAGAAGCAAAATGTCTTCAAAGAAAAAACAAGTAGTCCAATTGCCTCCTGAAAAAAGTACCTTTGGGACATATTACAATCTGTTAATTCCTCAATAATCTGTAGATAGATGCAGCCGTGATGGTGACCCAGAAAAACACAATAATATTCCAACTAATGGATTATCATTTAGCTGGGAATTAAATTTGATAATCATTAAATAACAGCATTCAATGCAGTTCATCAGAATTGTGGTTTATTATTTGCCCATGTGGTTGTTTTTAAGGAAACATGTATGAGTACATCTGCCTTGAATCTCATTGGTCTCCATCAGAAACTCCTATAATTTTGTGTGTAGCTTATAGCTTTACACTAAAGTTTATTGCTTTACACTAAAATCGTAAAGTAAAACTCTGATTACATTGGTATAAGATTGTGTCTGGAGAATTATTTTGGTTAAGACAAAAG
Source organism: Masticophis lateralis (assembly GCA_030761175.1). Classification (NCBI taxonomy): domain Eukaryota; kingdom Metazoa; phylum Chordata; class Lepidosauria; order Squamata; family Colubridae; genus Masticophis; species Masticophis lateralis. The sequence goes on from JAUDYJ010000003.1 coordinate 35,005,438, forward strand.
TATTTAACATTTGCTTCCTAAGAACTTTTTCAACGAAAAAACTCCTCAAAGGTACAGGTGGTTTACTTAAAACTTCATAGTTAAACTTCAGTTTTTCCAAAAACCCATTCCAGTTATATAGTCAGAGCAGAAATACTGTTAAGAGATGTTAATCCTACAATAAATAAATAAATAAATAAATAAATAAAACATCAGTGATGGAGGAAATGATTACAAGTTTTATTCAGCTTCTTACTTTCCAAATCAAATCCAAAAATTCACCTTATACCTATGTAAAGTGGATTATTTATGTAATTATCTGTCCAGATGTCCTCATCAGCTCATATTTGCAATTATTTGATGACAGATCCCATGCAAACATATTAAGGCCAAGTACAAATATTATTACTGTAATGGCTTTTTATTTCTAGAACCATTAGAGGAAGGGATACAATTTCTTCTGTTTATGTACCATTGCACAGAACACATATCTTAGTGATTAAAAGCACAGAAGTCATAAGAACAATGCAATGATGTTTCATAAAATTTACATTTAAAAAAATACTTTGCAAATGGCCTCTAGAAATTTGTTTCATCTACGCAGTGAAGGAAGTAGATAGAGGGGGATAATTTGTCCTAGGAGAAAGAGAAAAAGCCTTGGCCTGAAACAACTTTATCATATTTCTGTTGGTCCCTTTTTATTTTGAACCTGGCTGTTTATATCTTAGAAGACATAATATTCTATGTAATTCTAGGAGTAACAGTAGTTGTTCTTACATTACTATCAACCTTTTTTCACTTTTTGTTTTTGAAGTTTTAAAAAAATCTTCTACTTACCTACTTTGAATGTGTTTTTAATCAGTATAGTTTATAGTATTCCTCAAGTTTGAAAAATGTATCTTTATGTAGTGTTTGAAAATGTTATTAATGCACTGAATATTGCTTCAATAGTTGGTAAACAATGAATAACTTACATGTTTTTGTTTCTGTGAAAACTTAAAAATAGAGAGTAACCCTACTGTCATCTTGAATTGAAACTGGTGAGTTTGCTTAAGTGAGGAATGCAAGAACGATCTGTTTGCTTGGAGTTAATTGAAAAATGGAGAGCTAGCAGTTTTTCTTGTTTTTCAGAAGACTTTCTAAAGCCATCACTATAAATTATCAGAATACTTCTAGGCAATGGCTAGTGAATTAGAACTAAGCTGTAACATTGCATCATCTATATAGTTGTAAAATAGATTTAACAGAAGCCAGAAATAAATCATTGACAAATAAATCCAATAAACATGGTCTGAATATTGAACCTTGGCGGACACTGCTGTCCATTTCAGCCAAGTACATTTCTTGCCCAGTACATATTTTTGAGTTCTTTTTAAACAGTTATGCTTCTAAGATAAGTAACATATCCTCAAGAGTATCATTTTTAATTGTTTAAATTCAGCAACCAACAGACAATTAAATCAAATGATTTGTTAATATATATTAAACAGTCAGAACTCTAAACTATCCAATAGAAAGTATTCACATAACATTCATTGATAAACCATAAAGTGTGCTTGGATTGATGTGATATGTTAGATTTGAGTTTTTTAGTACGGTAAATATACAGTAGAAATACATTCTACTTGGAAGCAATTAGTCTTCTTAAATGGTCAGCAGAAATATCTTCCATTCTCTCTGCCGAATGTTGGAAGAGCTGAGGACCAGTTTGGTAGATACACAGGGAGGCAACAAATTTAGATTATGTCAAAATGATGCAGATGCACATAAGAAGGGTCACATGGTTTGTTTTTGTGACATTCCCTATGGAACTCCTGGAAACAATGTACTTGTCAGGAAGATACCTTATAATGCTCTTTTCCCCTTGGGAAGAAAGGCTTCACAGAACTATTATCAGATTTTGCCCTTTTTATTTTACCCTTAAGTCCAATGCACTGATGAAAAACAGAAGTGCATAGAAACGACAAGCTCTTGGCTCTGCCTGCACTCATCTTGCCCTCTGTCTATTTAGCTTCAGGGGTCCTTAGCCATCACAGATAACACGGAGAAAGCACAAAGCAAAACACTACATATTTTGCTCAGACTTATGAGCTTTTTATAAAATTTAAACAAGAACATAATTCAAGTCAACTCATCATGAATTGAATGCATTAATGCATGAAGCATTAACATAGGTGTACAGATTTTCCATAGGATATAGGTAACTATAGGCAACCAAATAGCTGTCTGTGTCAACCAGGTATAAAAAACATGCACGGTACTTGATTCATTTAAGTCCAATCAATATGAAATCACTTAGTTGTTTATTATTGTCTTAGCAGGCTCTATACTGAGGCTCTTTTTAAAGGCTAAATTTCCCTTTTTCCATGTAGGAGTTAAATTCCATACAAGGCTTCCAACTGATTTTGCTACAGGGCCGAATGAAAATGAATCTTCATGTTCTATTTTTTTTTTAAGTTTCATATGGCACTTCAGACAATGTAGTTAACTTTTATGCAATGACTAGTCAGTATTGACCGCTAGTGCAGTGGTGGGTTTCAAATTTTTTTACTACTGGTTCTATGCGTGTAGCTTGGTGGGCGTGGCATGGCTTGGTGGATGTAACTTGGTGGGCGTGGCAGGGGAAGGATACTGTAAAATCTCCATTCTCACCCCACTCCAGGAACAAACCCCAGCATTTCTTCCTGATCAGCTGGGACTTGGGATGGAGAGAATAGATTGGGGGGGGGGGGTTAGTCAGAATTTTTACTACCGGTTCCCCGAATTACTCAAAATTTCCGCTACCAGTTCTCCAGAACTGGTCAGAATCTGTTGAAACCCCCCTCTGCCCTGGTGACTGCCTAGATCAGTCCTGGTAATTTTCTTTGCAAGATGTGAGAAATGGTTTGCCATTGCCTGCTTCCTAGAATTGTGAGAGAGAATGACTGGCTCAAGGCTGTTCAGTTGAATTTGTGGGTAAAGCAGGACGGGAATTCACAGTCTCCAGGTTTCTGTCTTGGTGTCTGAAACCCCTAATCATACTGGCTTTCTTTTTGCACTTGCATTTCAACAGTATATGAACAAAAACACAAAAAATGTGCTTTCCAAAGTGATTCTATATCCAAGAAAGATAAGTGCATCTTATGATTACTAGATGTAGATGTTGTAGATAACAATCAAATGATATTTGACTTAATGTTTTTTTGTATAACATCTTCCCAAAGGCATACTTTTCTATAATTTATTATAATTAAATATAAACCTCTACTGCATACAAGGAATCTGAGCAGTTAGAAAAACAAATATTCCATTACTCTTTCCTAGTCATTTTAAAGCTGTAATGTACTTTGTAATCTGTGCTTGCTTACATATTTCATTTTGGTATCTTAATCAAAAATTAAGAAGTTGAATTAAAACTTGTGTCAGATTTATTTTATCTACTAGATCTAGCAGATTGGGCATGCTACAGATCTCATCAGCCAAAGAGTGTCAGCTGGTGGGATTAGAAAATGGACCTTTTCTGCAGTAGCTCCTGCTCTCTGAAATATCCTACTTTTGAGATTAGAAAGACCCCAATGCTGCTAGCCTTTTGTAAAGTTATAAATAAACTGGCTAAATTCCTGGAGTGCTGTATGTGCCAGTACCTGGGATTAACTGGCCATATATATATATATATTGGGTGTTTTTAAATTGCTTTTATTGTTTTAAAATGTTTATTGTTTTAATTGTAGTATTTTTCTTCATTGTAAGCTTCCTGGAGTCATTGGTTGAAATAGGCAGCAATAGAAATTAAATGAATGAATGAATGAATGAATAGGAATGAATGGATGAATGCTTTATGGGAATATAAAGTTATGTAATATTCAGTAAGATGTAGCAGGTCGAAAGCAACATTTTGAAATGTAAAATTTGTTCCATTTATTTCATTATAAATAATTTTCCAAAATTGTTGGAATTTACAATATTTTATTTGTTCATTTATTTAATTCTGTATTTTAATTCAGGTGTCCACCTATCTCAGGTTCATGACTCTAGGAAGCTAACAGTACTTAAAACAACATAAAAACATAACAAGAAGGTAGCCACAGCAGTGATTAAAAACAAAGCTACCAGTAACAAATCAATGCAATCATTGCTTACACTTAGTCACACCTTCAGATTCCTGGGTCTGGTGACAAAACAGTTACCAAATATGGAAAAATGATCTGACCCAATTACTACATTTCCAATATACTATTCATTTTGGCAATCAATCCTGACATAATGTACCAGTGGTAAAATAGCTTATATCAGCTTTTTTAAAACTATAATACGGTACTTGGCAGTAGTGGGTTTCAATTTAGTAACTTAGTTCAATTTAGTTTGCTCGTGCAGGCTCGCTCACGTGACACTTCAGTGCATGCATAGAAGCTTCTGTGCATGAGCAGCAGTGTTCGGGTGGGTGGGTGGAGCCTCCCACCGCTGCTGCTACTGGTTCCCCTGATCCGGAGTGAACTGGTAGCCACTCACCATTGGTACTTGCTATGAATTTTGTTTTTCTTCAATTGAAATTTTCCACTTTTCCACCTTTTGGAGTGCCTAATGAAATACTGGATTCCTAAGCTTCTTTATTAACTCTCTTTCTTTTCCTAATAGAAGAACTGGCATTTGAATTATGGACAGGAAGTATAATCTTGTACCTAGCATTTAAATATGTATATAAATAAGCAATACATTCTATAAAGTGTGCTATACACAAATCGTGCATCTTCCGTTCAATCATACCCAATTAAGATAACATTTACCATTTACCTAAAAATGGGTCATCTAAAATTGTCATAGGATTTTATTTAGTTAATAAAGGGTTAGTTTCAGATTCAGTCACATTTGGAAATGAACTACTCAAATCAATGAAATCTCCATTAGTCATGAGCAATTTAAGTCCCATCGATTTCAATGGACCTATTCTATGTACAACTAAATCTTGAACCAAGCCAGTGTCATTTATTTTATAGCTGTCAATGCTGTCAACTTCCCACTGGAACTAACATCAAAATTTTGACTGCTATTTAAAAGACATGGATTGCAGCTTTATTTTCAGCTTTTTAAACATCCACTTTAACAGTTTTCAAAGTGAAGGCAAAGCCAGTTGTTTAGAAATCTAATTTCAGCTGTAAGTCTGAATGATTTGCCAATCTGAGACTTATATTTTGTAAAAGAAAACAATTTATTCTTTGATAACCATAAAGAATGCTAAAATGGATTAAAGTGTTCCTTCCAATTAAAGGGAGCTTTACCATGGACCATTCTTTTGGTAGTCCTTTAAAATGATCTGCAGTCTAAGCACTATGGATTAAAATACAATGCATTTTCAAATGCTATTCAGTATAAGGTATCTTTATTACAGAGGTTTAACACTGTAAATGCAGTTTGGGCTGATGTGAGAGAACACTGTAAGAGCCAAGTGGCTTCTAATGGATTTCAGGCAGACAAGAGGTCAAAATCTTCCCATGAGCTACTGGAGATCTGAAAACCTTTTCATATAACAATCTAGTTTAGCTCTTTCAGATGCTTTAATATCATTTGTTATTTTTGTATTCATTGATTTCTGAATATATTCACCAGCTGCAGAGCATTATTTAGACTGAAATAATAAGACAGACTTAATTGTTCAATTTATCTCTATGAAAAATGTATATAAAATGCAAAAGATATTATTCTTAAAAATTACTCTTGCTACATTATACAAATATTTTTTCCTCAAAAAATTAATAGAGAAAAGGAGAATTTTGCAGTTCTTCCTGCAACATTAAATTAAGAATGAGAAATTATTTTTTGGAACAAATAAGTATTGATATTTGTTGATTCATATTTTATTTTGTTTAAATGTTCTTTCATACTGTTGGTTTACATGAATATAGGAAGCTGCTTTGGGCTGAGATCATTATGACTAATGTATGTCTTTCATTCTAATCTAGTTATTAAATCTATTTAATAACTATTTAATAACTATTAAATCTATTTCCCATTTCCTTCCAGTTCAATGCCAAAACTAATTGAGAATTGTGGCAATTGTAGTACCTCATATGAGCTGTGGTGGTGCCATGGTTAGAATCTAATTCTGCCGACTGACAGCAGTTCAACTGAGCCGACTTGACCGGCTCAAGGTTGACTCAGCTTTCCAACCTTCTGAGGTTAGTAAAATGATCCAGATTGTTAGGTCAATAAACTGCTTAGATAGGGCTGTAAAGTACTATACTATACTATACTCACCTGGGACTATATTGGAAAGTACTGGTCTGCACTCTTATGAAGGGCATCTTAGGGTTTCTTGTTGGGGCTAGAATCAGTTGCCTTACCATTACCTTACAGTAATGGTACAGTACTAGCATTACAATACTAGACAGCACAGTATCAACAGTAGAGACCATCAAATTTCTAGGTTCCACCATATTGCAAATCTAAAATGGACAGCTTACATCAAAAATGTAATAAAAACAGACAACAAAGAATGTTTTTTCTGTGCCAACTCAGAAAGCTCAAACTGCCCAAGGAGCTGCTGATACAGCTCTACAGAAGAATTATTGAGTCTGTCATCTGCACCTCTATAACTGTCTGGTTTGGTTCTGCAACCCAACAAGACAGACACAGACTTCAGAGGATAATTAGAATTGCAGAAAAAACCATTGCTACCAACCTGCCTTCCATTGACAACCTGTATATTGCACAAGTCAAAAAGAGGGATGTGAAAATATTTACAGATCCCTCACATCCTGAACATAAACTGTTTCAACTCCTACCCTCAAAACGATGCTATAGAGCACTGCACACCAGAAAAACTAGACACAGGAACAGTTTTTTTTGAACACCATCACTCTGCTAAACAAATAATTCCATCAACACTGTCAGAATAGTTACTAAGTCTGCACTGCTATTAATCTTCTCATTGTTCCCACCACCCATCTCCTTCCACTTATGACTGTATGACTGTAACTTTGTTGCTTGTATCCTTACAATTTATATTGATATTGTTTTCTGATTGTTTATTTGTACCCTGTGACTATCATTAAGTGTTGTACCTTATGATTCTTGATGAATGTATCTTTTCTTTTATGTACACTGAGAGTGTATGCACCAAGACAAATTCCTTGTGTGTCCAATCACATTTGGCCAATATAATTCTATTCTATTCTATTCTATTCTATTCTATTCTATTCTATTCTATTCTATTCTATTCTATTCTATTCTATTCTATTCTATTCTATTCTAAATTCATGAATTTACTTCACAAATTCATGAATTGTCTTGCTATGTTACCTTCCCTCACAGAATTTCTATGCTGAACTAGGTATTAAAAAAAAAAAAGAAAGAAAGAAAGAAAAGAAAGAAAGAAAAAAAAAGAAAAAAGAAAAAAGAAACCCAGCACAGATCTGCTCTCAGCCAAATTGCCTTGTCAAACAGCCATTCAGTCTTGTTCTGTTCTAACTTGATGCCAGGTCAGTGTATAGTAAAACATTTTGTCATCTAGGATTTATTCCTGGACAAGAATGCCAATTGGCTAGAATCCCTGAAACTTCCATGGACCCAAGCAGCATTTAGCATGCCTTTTTCTGAGCTTGTGTTGATGGTTGCAGAGAGAGACATGGTGATTATCAATAGTTCCTTTTTTAAGCCAAATTCAATGCCAAGAAAGAGCTAAGTCTCAATGCTTGTGTGTAGAATTGGATATGTATATTCCAGAGTTAGGTGATAGGCAGAAGCCAGAGCAGAAGCATAAACCCAAACCATAAATCAGGATAAAGACAGTTTTCAATGAAAATACAGGATAAAGGAACAAGCCCAGAACCAGGACCAAAGACAATTCAAAGTGAAGGAAAAGCTAGAAATGCAACAAAAAGCTGCATTATTTATATTTCCTATTTTTTAACTATCAATCTCAGGGTACCCATCTCAGGGTAGGGGCTCTAGGTGGTGCACAATATAATCACTAAAATTAACATTAAAATCAGAATTATTTTAAGATTTAAAAGATTTAAAAGTTTGAGAATTATAAAAATAACAATATAATCCTAAGGTTACATCAATTAATTAGATAAGTAATTTAAAGGGACCCTCAATCACCACACAAATATATGCAAATAAACCTAGTTTTTTTAGAGGAGAGAAAAGATAAGCATTCAAATTCTGCATTTGTGGCTCTAAGTTACAGTGTGAGACAGATCATTTTTGGATTATAGGTGTATTATGACGCAAAGTTGGCTACCAGCAATATTCTAACTCTACTTCTCCTGCTCCCCCCCCATATTTTCTTTCTGCCTCTCTCGTCCCTTTTAGACTTGATACGTGAAAGAAAGAAGGGAAGGGAAGGAAAGAAAAGGAAAAGAAGGAGAGGGAGAGAGGAGAGGGAGAGGGAGAGGGAAAGGAAAGGAAAGGAAAGGAAAGGAAAGGAAAGGAAAGGAAAGGAAAGGAAAGGAAAGGAAAGGAAAGGAAAGGAAAGGAAAGGAAAGGAAAGGAAAGGAAAGAGACTTAAATTACTGGAATGTGCTAAGCATTGCTTGGCTTTCTTCCCAGTTCAGCTGGTGCACCATCCACTTCTGTGTTAGGGGAAGAACCTCTTTTTGTAGCTTTGCCCAGTTTCTTACCCCAAAGCAGGGGCTTCTGTTCTGATCCCCTGGACTTAGGGTACAGTTACTACTTGCAACCAGCTGGATCTCTTTTATCCCTCCAGTGTCTGAGATCTCGTATACTGTTTTTATTCTGGATCTTCTTCCCATACTGAGGTGGTCAATGTCCTCCAGAGCTCTAGTCCCCAATCCCTATATACCAGGGGCGGTTTCCAAATCCCGTCGCTACTGGTTTGCTCCTGCACGTGCATGCACACACGGTGCTTCTGGGCATGTGCAGAAGGTTCTGGGCAGGTAGGCAGAGCCTCCCACCACTGCCTCTACTGATTCGCCTGATCCGGTGTGAACCGGTAGCAACCACTACCGGTTCATATACCACTAGTATATACCCTCTTTACCAATGGGACAGCTCACTCAAAATCTCCACTGATTAACAGCACTGGCTAACAGTCACATGAACTCATCAGGCCCTGTGTGACAGTCTAACTGCCATTCATGGTCATATCTGACTGAGATGCTTTTTTACATAGGGGTCAATATAATCTACTTCATCCAGGGACCTTGAAGCTGTCATTTTCTCTTCAACTTAAAAAGGAAATGTCATATTGTCACAGCTACCGGCTCAGCGGAATCGGGAGGAATCGGGAGGAACCCACCACTCAATCAAGTGCTAGTATAGTATGTTTATTGCACAAACTATATGTGAATAAAGCAGTTCCCCAAAGCAATCTAACAGCCACAAAGCTGTTTCACAGTTATGTTGATAAAGTCCAGGCCAAATTTCTCCAAGGACAGGTTCTCTCCCAGTCCACAAGAGCACAGTCTCAAGGACAAGGTCTGATAACCACAAGAGCAAGGTCCATAATTCTACAAGGCAAGAGCAAAGCCCACAGAGCACGGTACAAAATCCATCAGACCATTATAAAGTCCAAAATCCATAAGGGAAGATCAAGATCCAATCTCTACAGGGCAGGACCCAAAATCCACAGGACAAGAACAAGGTCCAAAATCCACAAAGCAAGGCCCAGTTCACAAAGAGAGTGCGCTGCAGAAGCAAACAGTTGTTTCTAACAAATGCGCTTTCCCCCATGCATGGTTAAATCACCCAAGTCCAGTGTTTCTCTTAGGAGGGACAAGGCTGCTTCCTCATAAGTAATCTCACCAACCTCTTCTGTGCTTCTTTGGACTCTTCTCTTTATTCTCAGTTATTGGGGGGGGGGGGGGGGAACAGTAGCTGTTCTTAATCAGAGGCGGTCTGTTGCTGCTCATTGACACTAATCATTGGCAGCCGATTGTGTCTGCTAGGAAGCTAACAAACTGGTTGATTTCCCCCTCCCCCTGATATCAGATGGACCCAGGACAGCGTCTTCCTCAGACCCCACGCTCTCTGAATGCTCCTGGGGATTCATGTCACTCCTGTCTCATGATCCCAATTCTGCATAATCTTTCTCCTTGAAACTGGTTTCTGATGAGTTTCAGTTTCTGAATTTCTGTTTAGAAGATTTATTGAGAATCATCATGGACTAGTTCTTAAAAAGGAAGCCAAAATTTGCAAATATTGCATATTACTGAGCTACTGTATGCTTAAACAGTGGTAAACATATCTCCCTTCCCACCACCCAAATCATCTTGTGCAAACAGAACTAAAGCATGCATTCCTATGTATATGGACAAACCAACTATGATAACTAAAAGCTATTACGATTAAGGAGGTCCTCACCAAGAAGGAAAGCTGTAAGTGTTAAATGTTTCCTGAGCCTCTGTTGTGCTATGATGGAAAGTTCAATTGTCATTACTAAATTATTTATATTATTCTGTAAGCATACAGACTAAAACATGGGAGATGTCAGGGGAGGCCTTTAATTGATGATTCAAAGAAAACTTGTCCAGTTTACACAGTCCCAAAAGCCAAAACAACCCACCAAAATCTCTCATTGCAGCAATTTAAAAAAGCAAAGGACAAAGTAAAAAGAAAAATAAATAGTTCAAACATATACAAGGACATTCACAAACACACACATACATTGCAGCTCTAGTGATCTCAATCTATAACAGCTAGAAAATGGTGCATTTTCCATCATGAAAAATGAACTCCACTCAATTTAAACCCATCTAGCTATGTGAGGGTTTTTTTGCCTATATGTCCATATATTTTTTCTCACAGAACTGAAACAACTGAATTAACCACCAGTTCTTCAAACATTTTTATACTTATCATAACCAATATTACTGGTTAGATGGAGTCACCCCATTCATGATGCTTCTTATTTTCATCTAAATACTGAATAGATATAATATACATATTACTGTGCCATTTTAAAAGCTAGCAGAAAGCAATTTTATTTCTATGACAAAAATGTACATCTCTTGACATTTAGCTTAAGACACAGGCAATAAGTTCATATTCATGTGACATCACAATTCACAGTGAGACAGACAATTCATTCTTTGTGTCAGTGCAAATTTAATAAAACTTTTGAGTGTAATAAACAAAAATAAAAAGATCAGTGGAAGTTCTGAAAGCAGATCTAAGTAAATATTGCTTTATGGAGTTTATGAAGAAGTCAGGATTGAGGAATAAAAATCTATATTTTTCAATACTAAGTGACATGGGATTTTATTTATATCATTGTTAATAGTTGCCATTAATATTTCATTTCCAAACTGTTCATGAAGCAAGTGCAGAAAGAATAAAGTGAAAAGATGCTAGATTTACAGCTACATAGAAATAAAGCATGGTACTAAGGAGAGACATGGACTTGCTGAGATATAAACCTGCCTGAAGGAGGAGAGACTGATACATATAATGCTAATACCTGCAGATCATTACAATGCATTTTTCAGACTGGTTCATGATCATTTTTATTTTATATATTTATTTGGGTTTTATCCTGTCTTAGTTACTTTATAGGTAATTCAAGGAAGTGAATATACATAATACTCCTTTCTTCTCCTATTTTTCTCACAACTGTTCTATGAGGTGCGTTTGGCTGAGAGAGAATGACTCACCCAAAGTTAGCCAGCTGATTTACTCTTACTGGGATGTCCGACGCAGATAGTTTAGGAGTTACAGCTCCATAATTTGGAACTAAGGATGGTGAGCTAACTGATTGCCAATAAATTTTTGAGTCCAATGTTAGATGCTCACTTGGTGATCATTTACTCAATAGAATAGAAGTTACAAGTTAACTTAAGTTACGCTGCAAAGCCACCCTTCTCTTGTTTTTCTGCTCCATGGTCTTAAGTCTTTCTCATGCATCTTTAATAAGTTTTGTCTTTTATGTCTCATTTAGACTGTCTATTTGGCTTTTATCCTGGCGAGATCTTCAAACTACTTCTTCATGAGGGAACCAAGTGCTGTTTATTTTTTTATTTATTAAATTTATAGATGATAATAAGAAGTGTACTTGAATGGAAAACACTTTAAATAAAACAACCAATAAAATAATTTAAAATGTGACAACAATCCCACCTCCAAACAACAGCAATTTAAAGAAGAGAATATATCTACAGTAACTTTGTTTCTATTCTGAAATTGCTTCTGGATTTTGTGCTTGCAATGAAAAAAAAAATGAAACTTTGATTTTTCTCTTCTTCACTTCTGGGTTGCTTTAGAGCAGAGGTGCATAACTTCCACTGGTTCAAGATCTACAGAAAGCTTGCCTGGCTTATTGAGGAAGCCTGAGACCCATTTGCAAGCTTCTAAGACTTCACGTTGCTGAAATTACCTACTCAAGGAAGAAGAGTACTACCAAGACTATTGTCAGATAAGTGGGCTTGACCCCAGCCAAAAAAGTATTTTGAGAAATGTCTCAAACAAGCTGTTCTCCAGTTCACAGAAATGCAAATGGAGTAAGTGGGAGAGCACATTCAGACTTGGAAGATTCTGTTACTCTAGCTATTACAATAAGGTGGTCCTGACCTATATGGCATTGGTTTATGTCAGGGGTTGGCAACCTAAAACACTCAAAGAGCCACAAAGGTCCTAACTGGAAACCCCCATTCAATTCTGGAGCCAAATGGAAGTCTGGTTCCCCCACCAAAGTCTCCTCCTAGCATGGTGTCCCTTTTCCTCTACCTGTCCTAACCAAAAGCCCTATCAATTATGGAGCTGACCAGCAACAGGGAGCCACAGCAGAGGGATGAAACAGCCATATGTAGTTCCAGAGCTGGAGGTTGCTGACCCCCTGGTTTATGTCATGGGCTTGTCTCCAGCCTCCTCTTTGGATGTGAGTTCAGAGGAGGATGCGGATGAGCTGAGTTCTGGCACTCTGAGGCTGAGAATATGGGGGCATAAGACTTGGACCAGGGAGTGGAAGGCTCCTGCTCCAGCAGTCACAGCTGGAAAACTGAATGGATAGCAGGCTGACCCTGTCTTCTCTGCACCCTGCACATCCTTGACTCCTTGAGATGTAGTCATATTCGCTGATTATCATCAGCTGCTCTCTTTTCTCACCCGAAGCCTCAGACTAACCTGCTTCAGCTGCGGCTCTCTTGGCTCAGGTTAAGTCTGCCTTCCAGTCCTTAGTCCAAGTCTTCCCATGGCCCCATATTCTCTTCCTTGGAGGTGCCAGTACCCAACTCCTCCTCCTCCAAACTATATCCAAAGAAGAGACTGGAGGTGAGTCCCTGACATAAACCAATGCCATATAGGTCAGGACCACCTTATTGTAATAGCTAGAGTAATAGAATCTTCCAAGTCTGAATGTGTTTTCCCACTTACTCTATTTGCATTTCTGTGAACAGGACAACTGGATAACAGCTTGTTTGGACTGACTTTGGACTGCATCTTGTGTCTCTGTTGGATTGAGCCTTGTCAAGCACTCCAGTATCACTCCAGTCTTGCTGAGTGTGGCAACTAGATCTGAGTTCTTGCTGAGTGTGGCAACTAGTTTTGTGGAATATCTTGGAACTGGTGGGGGTTTGAATAAAAGCCTTTATAAACTCACTAGGAAACTTCTTAAAATGTTTATTTTGTCTCCTCAGATGAGCATCTCTGTCTAGGTCAGTTGGAGGGGCCTCATCCACAGTACAATTCTTGATTTTCCTACCTAAAATATTAAACAGACATGTATGAACCTACTGGAGCAGGCCTGGCCACCAAACAGCATCCCTAACCTGTCAGGTTTCCTGGTCAAATATTACTAGATATGGAAATGGGGTTCATTAGGGAATCAAGATTATCAGGTTGCTGTTGGAACAATATGATGTATCCTAAACTGTTCCTGCTATTGTAAAGCCTGATCAAAGTTCTATGTTAGTTACTAAAAGTAAACAATAAATAAGCCAGTATTTTGAAGATGTTAAACTGGATATTTTTTAAACTATATAGATTTTTCCTGAATATTTCTAAATTAAACTTTTCTGTTTGGCGTAATTATAAAAAAAAAACAGAGGCTGAGAACTGGTTTGTTCATGAGAAGTTGATATAAACAACCCTGTTTCATTTTACTTTTGGTTCAAAGTCTCCATGATTTCACTTCATAATGGATTAACTGAAGCCTGAGTGCTGACTTACCCATTACACAAAGTCAGGAACTTACTTCATGCAACATTTTGAATATTACAAAATACATCAAATCGTTATTCAATTTGCAATCGTTATTTCTATTGCAGGAGCAGGGAAAGCTGCCAGTAGGATTTTATGCCTTACATGAAAAAGTATCTTTTTTGGCTTTCAATGCTAGGCACTTTGGCTTAGATAAGTAAGAAGCGCCATAAGTTATTCCGAAAGCAAAATATCAGCCCTGGCTTTGTGACAAAATACTGGCTATAGGCAAAATACTAGCTTTTGGAAGCCAGAACTTGAAATCCTAAAAGTGATAAAATGAAACAGTGATTATCAGAAGTTAATTCAGAATTTCTAGCTACTAATACATAGTCATTATTTTTCACCCAAATAGTTAAATTTCAGATTTGAATGGGAGCTTTGATTGCTCTGAAATTTAGGATTTATGGAGCGCCTGCATGAAACTAAGTAATATAATGGCTATGAAAACCACGAAAGATTAAGGAGAATAATTCAGTATGATGCTCCAAAAAAAGCTGTAAAGAACAACTATAGCTTAAGAACACCAATCCCTTTTCTATGATAATCATTAATAATACAATTCTACCTAAAGGCCAAATCAGTGTCATTATGAAGCTTAAAGAACTGAGAATTCAGAACTTCATTTAAGGTGTTATAATGCTCACATTGTTTTAATCAACACATTTATTCTTTTTAATAAGTGCCACATAGGCTACAGAAACAATTGAATATTATGAATATAAACATCAAGCCTTTTCAAATTTATTAAAGACAAAAATAGACAGAAAAAAAAGAGAGAATACTATCACCATGGAGGAAAACAGGCAGAATATGGTAGGATATGAGAAGGCATAATTGCATGCTTTGATATTTATGATGAAAGACCTGAGCTGAAAGAAAAATGGCAAAAATGCTATCTTAGCCCTTTATGAAACAAAGAAAACCTGAAGGTCGTGCAATAGTAATTTTCATCATTCCTTCCAAAGCCTTGACAAGCTTTGAAAATTTATATGTAATAGCAGCTAGCTTTTCTAAGTGAAAGTACTTTGAAATCATCTTGGGATAGATGCGTATAAAGGAAAATTTCATTTCTTCAAATGCAACAAAAGCAAAATTATATTCCAGAACACTAAATAGACTGCTTTTTAAATTTTATGTTTTCTTAGAGTGGCAAAGCTGTATTTTGTTACACTGTTAAGCTAATTTGTTTGTATATGAAAGATGTTTCTGTGTCTGTGTCTTGTCTATCTACATTCAATTTTTATTAGAAATGAATATTTACTTAAAATGTAGTCTTATAATATTATGAATAAAAGTCATATAGTTTGATGTGGAATGCCTAAAATATTTCTAGAATAAAAGTACCTGGACAGATCTCATTTGCAAAGATTTTTTTTTTTTTTTTTTTTTGCTAACCATCAAAAACATCCCTATTTATGAATAGGTTCTGTTTTTAATGCCAATTTTCCTACGTACAGTTCACTTTTGCCATAGGAAGAAATCTGAAATATAGCAAAAATGCCTATGTTCTGTTTGGCCCATTTCCAGTATGGGCTACATACTATTTCCTAAGTGCAGGAATGGAAGGATCATTCTTCTCCCACTCTCAGCCTGTTGCAAATGCACCTTGCATCCCTGTTCCACAGCTTCAGTTCTAAGGTTGTTTCCTTACTGAAGCTATTTTAAATGTTTCAGATCGGATAGTCTCCGATGTTTTTATTCCATTGTAGTAACAGTCTTTGTTCTGATAGGCTACAGTGCTTGGCATGTCACCTCTCCTGCAGTGCTGGACACTGGGATTGTGGGTTAAGCTTACTCTCACCTGTCATGATCTGCCCCTTACAAGACCACACGAAGCCTCTATAAGCAGAAGTACATCTACATTAACATACCCTCAATTCCACTGAAGATGTTATCTAGCATGGTATCAAAATGCTTGGAAACCAATCCACAAGCTAGGAGGATAAACTTCCACCTTCATCATAGACCCAAACTACAGATATTCATCACTATCACTTACCCTCTGCTGCTCAGTACTCTCTCTCTCTCCCCCCCTTCTCTCCCTCTCCCTCCCTCCCTCCCCCATGCCTCCCTCCCTCTCTCATGTTTATTTTTTTATTTATTTATTTGATTCAATTTATAAACCGCCCTTCTCCTCGCAGACTCAGGGCTGTGAACAGCCAAAGTAAAACATGATATATATAAAATTTAAAACAATTTTAAAAAATATTAAATAATTTCGGCTGACAATTAAAACAATCCAATTTAAAATCAGTTCCAATTTAAAACAGAGGATGGGATCAAGTCAGTCCGGCTAGATGAAACAAGTGGGTTTTAAGGGCCCAACGAAAAGTCCGGAGGTTTGATATCCTGCGTATCTCTGGGGGTAGGTCATTCCAGAGGGCCGGTGCCGCCACAGAGAAGGCTCTCCCTCTGGGGGTCACCAGCTGACATTGTCTGGCCGACGGCACCCTGAGGAGGCCCTCTCTGTGCGAGCGTACTGGCCGGTGGGAGGCTATTGGCAGCAGAAGGCAGTCTCGCAAATACCCAGGTCCTAAGCTTTTGATCCAGTGATGGTCCATTAAAATCCTCAATCTTGTAAATTCATGATCCAATCAACCTGTATTTCTTTATCTCTCTCTCTCTCTTTTTTGCAGGACTACACAGAAAGTGAGGTAAGAAGATTTCTTATTACAATCTGGAGAGTATGAAAAGAGTTATGTAGTGGGTGTGTTCTTCTAGATGGAACTTAACCTAAATACTATCCTCCCTACAAGTAACTGATAGTGGGGCTATAAGATTGGGGTACAAAAATCCAGAAGGCCACTAGATACCAGCGAAGAATTAAGGAACCCACCTAATCCTTTGTACCAAATATTGGCGCTCCAGAATTTTGCAATTTGGATGACTAGCTCTATAATTCACATTCAACAATTAGAATTATTTTAAAACAGTATTGGCAAGGGGAGCTGGTTTATGTTAGTTTGTGTCAAGATTTGCCAAAGAAGAAAACTGCTGTGTAGCCAGATGTGAAAAAAGCAGAACCCATAGAATTGTGACCTTTCTGATGATCACTCGAGTCTGAAAAGTTAATAGTAAAAGAAAAAGATAATATTCTTTTTGAATACAAAATATTGCAGAAGAATAAAGCATGAAATAAATCAGATTTAGACAAAAACATGGGCTATTCTCTGTTTCTAAGCTTTTCTTTTGTCAATACAGACCTGGAGTGCTTAACATACTAAACTATAATCTGTGATGAATTCTGGAAAAATGCAAGCCTGGGATTAATTGTGCACTTCATTATAAAAAAAAACCTAACAGAATCTTAATAGAAGAGGATAGGATATGGGAGGGGAAGGTAACTGGGGTGGGCCAGAGGCAAAGGTGGTCAACTGTATATATGACACAAAGAACAGACCTTGTGATAATCCAAACAATCATTTGGTAGTTTTATTTATGGACTTTTTAAAAGATAATGTATATCCTATAATATATGCCTGACTAGTGCAGCATAGAGTGGAAGTATTGATGCAGTCAATATTGCACTGGCTTTTTGACAGTTGTAGTATGTTGCTGTCTCACACTTAATCTAGATACCCAGATCCTTCTCATAAGTATTTCTTCTGAGCCAGGCCCTATTTTTCTACTATGATAGCAAAGGTGGGTTTCAGCAGGTTCTGTCCAGTTCTGGAGAACTGATAGCAGAAATTTTGAGTAGTTCAGAGAACCGGTAGTAAAAATTCTGATTGGCTCCACCTCATCTATTCTCTGCTTCCCGAGTTCCAGCTGATCAGGAGGAAATGGGGATTTTGCAATAACCTTCCCCCTGAGTGGGGTGGGAATGGAGATTTTACATTATCCTTCCCCTGCCATGCCCACCAAGCCACGCCCACAGAACCGGTAGTAAAAATTTTTGAAACCCACCACTGTACGGTAGATGTAGAATCTTATGTTTTTCACTGTTGGAATGCGTATCTATTTATGTATCCCAAAGATGAACTTCTTTTCCAATGAATCCAGTCTTGTCATACAGTGTTTAACATGATGAAATCAAGGACTTTATTTCATAGCAACCTAGGCAAACAATTGCAGCAATTCAGAATCAAGTCCTTCTGAACCAAGTGAGTATAATACATTCAGATTAGCATACTCCAACCTTCAGATGCATAAGATTGCAACTCCTATGCATTCCAAGCAACTATTTAAACATTGATTATAATGTGTTGACCGAGGATAATGGTAGTAGACAAAGAATGAACTCCCCTTATCTTATCTTGGCTCCTATAGTGATAAATATGGTAAGAAAGTCTGATAGATAGCTGTGAAGCTGAGTAATATCAAGAAAGAAAGAACTACATAAATTTCAGTAAAATATTTTGCTGAAACTTGAATAGTATAAAATAAATTTCCCACTCTCTCATTTATAGTGAAATAAAACAATGTATGTTTGAATGACTGAAATGCTTATTTCCACCTGGTCTAACTTGCATTTATGAGATACTGTAAGCTGTCAACCATCTTGCCAACATCCCTTGATTGTTTTATGTCTGCTCTCACTTCTGCTCCTTTCCTTCTTTTTTCAAATAGCAGACAAAATTTCTTTTACACAGCATAAAATGCAGAAGTTAGCTACCACAGGATGTAATGGTTGCTGCAAGCTTGGATAATTTAAAGTAGACAGATTAGTTTTTGCAATATGTGACTGTTAAGCAGTGTTAGAAACTAGTCTAGGGAAAGTCTTTGAATAACAGATGACAGAGAAAAACTATGAGAGGAGGAATTTTCTTGGGGCTTCTTAGGGGATATGATTGACTACTGTTAGGAACAGGATGTTGAAAAAGCAGTGCCTTTGTTCTGATCCAGAAAGGCCAAACCAAAGCCATTAATCTGTAGCAGCTTTTGCTATTGACAATAAGAAGCAAGACCTTTTTTTAATTATTATGAAAATTAATGACAAATATAATTTTGGTGGAACTATAAATATGGTATTTGTAGGTGATACAAAATTTGGAAATGCAATTACAATTAACCAGCCTGATCTTGTACATTTTTAGCTGTAAATATCTCCAGATAATGCAATTTAAGCTTAGTTATTTTATAAATGGATTGGTATTGTTGATTTTAAAAAACTAGATATGAAAAATTTTATGGTTTTGAACACCAGCACCCACTCGTTCTAATCTGAATAATAATATTTTCCATCCAATCAGGTTAAAGATACCAGTCACTGAAAGCTCAAATATGCATCTATAGCAGAAATGTGAATGTTTCTCAATTGTACCGAGGAAGTGGAGTTTTTGACTTTACAGCACATTACCTCTGATTTGCAACCAGGTATGTGCAGCTGACTGAGTATGAAACTGTCAAGAATGGTTGGATCCCATAGATTGCTGAAGGATGAGAAGATCATGATGAGGAAGAAAGGAAAAAATAAACTGAGGGGGGAAAGGATGGACCATTAAAATAGTATAAATATTTATGCAGATGTGCATATATGCGTATGTTTCAGATAAAGCATTTTACAGTGACTGGAAAAGTTCTCTTGAATATTTGCAAGAATACATGGTGATGGCAGAATATCCAACAATATATGTATTAAAATGTTCTTGTGATGAATAAATAAAGCTTCCAGAATGTGAAGATGGTATGCTATTGATGTTCCAGTTCAGTTTAGAAATTATTTTAATACTATACACAAAATATTAATATTACACATATGTATATAAAACATACATGCACATTGCACAAATTTACATAAGAAGCCACTAATTTTAACAAAAATATAGGAAAATTATTTGAAATCAGAAAATGTTCTCTCTCTCTCTCTCTCTCTCTCTCTCTCTCTCTCTCACACACACACACACACACACACACATGAACAAACACACACAAACACACATAAAGACATACACACTGTGGATCACTCCTGAGAATTCTTGGTTGTTTACAAACTCAGCATTCAAATGTTTTTTATTAGAAAATTGTCCCAAGCACTAAATAAAATAACTTGTGGAAAGTAATAGGCTTCGATTCTCAAGAGGTTCCACCCTGCAGAGAGATGACCCTTCCTTAAAGCAGTCAGTCAGTATGATGATAATGTAAAGCCCCAACTGCTTGAAACAAATAAATAATAAACGAAGATGGTATTTGAGTCTAGGAAAATTCATCTAAGAGGTCAACACCAGCCTCATTTTTGTGAACTTAGTAAGATATGTAGTATGTTTGGAAAGAACAGCTAGAGGTTAGAAGCTCGACCAAATTCTACGCTTCATCTTGCAAGCTCAAAAGTGGCTACTAAGCATGAACCAAACAAAGCACTGATGGATGTTTGTGTGTATGTGTGTGTGTAGTCTAAGCTCTGTTTTCACTCCAGGGGAGTAGAGACTCAGAAAACATAAGAAAGAAAAGTTAGCATTCTTTCTGAGCACCAACCTGCTGCTAAGCTGGTATTTTGTATTGATTTTTCTTGAAGCCTGTAATCTTGAAAGCTTGTAACAGAGGATGAGGTAAATATCATTTTATTTGCTCAAATAGGTTTAGATTAGATTGAGATGAAAAAGCTGGGGACAGGCCAAATTAGGAATGAAAGCAGCAATTACAGATTATTGTTTCCAACAGTAAGTAGAATAGGTTATTTCACTGATGAAAAGAATGGTTGAAGCAATCAGTAGCTGCCTTTGCTTTTAAAATAATATTCAGAAATAAAAGAATCAATGAACTCCAGAAAATATATAGAACATTATATGTTTGTTTGTTTATTTGTTTATTTATTTATTTATTTATTTATTTATTTATTTATTTATTTATTTATTTATTATTTATTTATTTATTTATTTATTCAAACTTTTATACCGCCCTTCTCCCGAGGGACTCTGGGCGGTGTACAGCCAATGATAAACACAAAAATTAAAAGACAATTTAAAACAATTCAATGGTTTGGCCGAATTATTAAAACCCAAAACTAAAATACCCATTAAAATTTATCATTCAGTCAGACCAGCTTGCTGGAAAAGTAAGGTCTTAAGGGCACGGCAAAAGGCGCGAAGGTCGGGGATCCTACGTATCTCTGGGGGCAATTCATTCCATAGGGCAGGAGCCCCCACAGAGAAGGTTCTTCCCCGGAGGTCGACAGTTGACATAATTTGACTGACAGCATCCTAAGAAGGCCCTCTCTGTGGGAGTGTACTGGTCGATGGGAGGCTATCGGTGGCAACAGGCAGTTTTGTAAATATCCAGGTCCTAAGCCATGAAGTGCTTTAAAGGTGGTAAGCAGCACCTTGAATTGCACCCAGAAGACCACTGGAAGCCAGTGCAGCTTGTGCAGGAGAGGTGTTATGTGGGTGCGTCGTGTCATTCCCATAATCACCCACGTGGCTGCATTCTTGACTAGTTGGAGCCTCTGAGTGCTCTTCAAGGGGAGCCCCATGTAGAGAGCATTACAGTAGTCCAGATGAGAAGTGACGAGGGCATGAATGACTGTGCACAGGGCGTCCTGGTCCAGAAAGGGACACAACTGGTAAATCAGGTGAATCTGATAGAAGGCCCCCCTGGGGGCCTTCTATCATATGGTTTTCTAAAGACATATGGTCTTTCTGTCATATGGTTTTCTAAAGACATCCATGCATCCAGGAGGACACCCAAGTTGTAAGCCCTCATCTGAGCGGGCCAAGGGCTCACCCCCAATAGTCAGCGATGGAGCCAGCTGGCTATACCACAGCCACTCAGTCTTGGAGGGGTTGAGTCTGAGCCTGTTTCTCCCTATCCAGACCTGCACAGCCGCCAGGTATTGGGACATCACGTCAAGGGCATCATTGGAGTGGTCCGGGGTGGAGATGTACAGCTGTGTATCATCAGCGTACTGGTGACACCTCACCCCAAAACCACAGATGATTTCACCCAGTGACTTCACATAAATGTTGAACAGGAGGGGCGAGAGGACTGACCCTTGCGGCATCCCACAAGTAAGGTGCCTCGAGGTCGACCTCTGTCCTCCCGCCAACACAGACTGCATACGGCCAGAGAGGAAGGAGGAGAGCCACCGCATCACGGTGCCCCCTACTCCTAGCCCCCTCCAACTGATGCAGCATGATACCATGGTCGATGGTATCAAAAGCCACTGAGAGATCTAAAAGGACCAGGACAGAGGAACAGCCTCTGTCCCAATCCCTTCAGAGATCATCAACCAATGCGACCAATGCTGTTTCCATGCTGTTT
This sequence comes from Masticophis lateralis, assembly GCA_030761175.1. NCBI lineage: Eukaryota > Metazoa > Chordata > Lepidosauria > Squamata > Colubridae > Masticophis > Masticophis lateralis. The sequence continues at coordinate 35,027,746 of JAUDYJ010000003.1, forward strand.
CCCATCCTGAAGCCAGACTGGTACGGATCTAGATAGACAGCTTCATCCAGGTATCAGGGAAGTTGTCGCACTACCACACTCTCAACAACCTTCGCCACAAAGCAGAGGTTGGAGACTGAGTGATAATTTGCTAATACAGTGGGAACCAGGGAAGGCTTCTTGAGGAGGGGTCTCACCACCGCCTCTTTCAGGGCAGCCGGGAAGACACCCTCACTCAAAGAAGCACTAATAATCCCCTGAAGCCAGCCTCATGTAACATCCTGGGAGGCCAGCAGCAACCAGGAGGGACACAGGTCCAATAAACATGTGGCAGCGCTAAGCCTACTCAGAATCCTGTCCACGTCCTCAGGAGCCACAGAGTCAAACTCCTCCCATATAACATTCTCAAGAGCCACCTCCATCATCCCATCTGAGCCTACCCAGTCGGAGTCCAGGCGTTCCCGAATCTGAGCGATTTTACCATACAGGAATTGCACAAAATCTCAGCCTTACCCTGCAAAAGATCCTCCCATGCTTCTACATGAAGTAAGGAGTGAGTCACCCTAAACAGGGCTGCTGGGCGGTTCTCTGCAGATGCAATAAGAGTGGAAAAATAATTAGACTTTGCTACTCTTACCGCCACTAGGTAGGTCTTGATACAAGATCTCACCAGTGTTCGGTCAGATTCAGAGCGGCTGGCCCTCCAGTTGCTCTCTAAGCGTCTTTTCTGGCTCCTCAGCTCCTCAGAAAACAAGGGAGCTAATTGAGATCAGCATCGGGTCAGAAGCTGCAAAGGCACCATGTGATCCAAAACTCCAGTGGCCGCCCTATCCCAGGCGGCCACCAATTCTTCAGCTGAGTCATGAGCCAGAGCCTCAGGTAATGGCCCAAGCTCTGTCAGGAACTTCTCCGGGTCCATCAGTTGCCTGGGACAGAACCACCTGGCCGGTTCTGCCTCCCTGCGGTGAAGGGAAGCCACTCAAAAGTCTAACTGAAGGACTGAACTCCATGACAAGGCCTTAATGACTAAGTCCCCTATTTGTAGATCATTCAGCCACTGACCAGAGACAAAAATCAAGTCCAGAATATGTCCCCCATGTGAGTGGGGCCTTGAACTAACTGGGTCAGGTCCATGGCCATCATGGAAGCCATGAACTCCCAGGCTGCCTCCGATGTTTCACCGACAGATGGCAGATTGAAATCTCCCATGACCATAAGTCTGGGGGCATCCACTGCCACCCCAGCTACTACGTTGAGCAGCTCAGGCAAGGCTGCCGCTATGTGACAGGGAGCCAGGTACACAGTCAGCAAACCCATCTGCACCCCATGGCCCCACTTCATAAGGAAGGACTCACAACCGGCTATCAGAGGAACAGTGGCCTCACTCGGACAAAGACTTTCCTTAATAATCGCTGCTACCCCTCTGCCCCTTCCCTGAGCCCTCGACTGATGAAATGCACAGAAGCCAGGTGGGCACATCTCAATGAGGGGAACACCCCCCTCCTGGCCCAATCAGGTCTCCGTAATCCCTGCCAGGTCCACACACCCCTCCTGAACAAGGTCATAAATGAGGGGGGGTTTATTCATCACAGACCTGGCATTGTACAACATCAGCCGAAGGCCCTGAGACTCTGTGCAACCCGGAAAACAGGAAGCACATTGGGGGCCGGAGTGTGCCACCACTCTAAGACAGTGGGTGCACACTCCTGAAACACGATACGGCCCCTACACCCTCCATATCTGCCCCTCTCACCCACTGTACTGATTGAATAGCCCTTCACCTCATCCCCCGGCACCCTGACTAAGCTCCCATCCCCTTTCCTCCCTCCATGACCACCAGACTCACCCCACTGTTCTGAGGCTATATGGATCCCCTGGTCCATCCCTATACCTAACCCACCCCTTCCCTGAACTCCTTAAAAATTTTACAGATAATCCCTTTAAAAAACCCCTCACTCTCCTCTTTGCCACATGCTACCTCTTGGGGTTCCAAAACCCATCATCAAGGGTTACCATCATCAAGGGGTACTCAAAAGTGTGGAGGGCCAAGCCTGCGAGAGAGGGAAGTCTCGCAGCGCAAGGAGCTTGGCCGCTGAGTACATCCAGAAACCTCTGAAAAGATGGAGATGACATCTGGCCAGGTCCTGTAAGATGGTCAACAAGTCTTGGAACGGGGAGACAGACAACTCAGAATGGGTAAGCTGGATTCCACTGTCCTCTCACGACAGTGGAAGGAGTCTCAGGCCATCTCGACAAACTCAGAGGGTACACGTCCAAGCCACCTTCTCACGGTGGCTAGCCAAAATGGAGATGGCTGTGGGGGAGTTCAGTAATCTAGCTCCTCTGGTCATGAGAAAAACTGGATTCCCTCAGGACCCATGATATAGTCAGTGGGCACAGCAATAATAAGGCCAATCCATAGAGACAGAGTAAATAATAAGGCTGGGAGAGGGCAGATGGAACACAAAGGGAATAACTTGTAGCACAAAAGCACACTGGGGTAGTGGCCACAATAAGGCCTGCAAATAGGCCAAAGAAGGGGGGTAAGGGAGGCGAACGGCCCGAGACAGTCCAAAAAGCCAGCCCTCAGCCATCCATCAACCTCTCTATCTCCTCAGGTCTTCCAACATTTGGTCATTCACACCCCCAGGCTGCAGTCCCAGGTCTCAATCGGGGCCTCTGGAACACTGCAGGTATAGGCCAGCAGAAGTAGGCCAGACCCCTGTTAGGTCTAGGCAGTTCCAGGGTTAAGCCAGCAGCCAGCAGATGAAAACCAACAAGCTGACAAGCCGGCAGCTGAAAGCCAATAAGCCTCTCACAGACTCCATTGCCGGTAGTCTCCTTCTGCTGCCCCGTCACCCCCACCATCATCTAATGATAGTCAATGCCACCGCAACACCATCGGTGCTGCCACCGCCTCCACCAGGGCTTCCACCACAATTCCAGAGTCTCCAGGGATCCTAGAAAAGTCCAGGGTCTGGGGAGACCACCGTGTGGCCGACCGCCATCACCGCCATATCGCTGCCACTGCCCCAACCACTGCCAATTTAGGTAAAGGGAAGAGACCATCACAAGTCAGGTTGCTACCGCTGTTCCCCCCCCATGGTGCCTTCCATCGGATATTTCTTCACAGCCCTGATGTCCCGGAGGGCGAAAAACCCCTCCAGAGGTTGGGAATTAGTCCCCTTGGCTGGGCCAGGGGCCAAGGTAGTCAGGTTGGCCCAGGGATTCCACAATAGTTGGTAGTCACTCTGTCCTCTGGGAGCATCTCAAGCAAGCCCGGCCATCTTGGACATGCACAGATAGAATTTGTATATAACTTTCGTTCTTCTCTGAGAAATCCTTCTCTGAGATTTCTCAAGAAGCATGAGTTTAAATTACAGGTAGTCCTCAATTTACAACCACAATTCAGTTCAAAATTTCTGTTGCTACGTAAGACATTTGTTAAGTGAGTTTTGTCTCACTTAACACTCGAAACTCGAATGAGTTTGTCTCACTCGAATGTGACCATTCGAGCCATAGTTGTTAGGTTAATCACTGCTGTTGTTATGCTAATACCAGAGTTGTTAACTGAAACTGGTTTCTCCATTGACTTTGCTTGTCAGAATTTCCCAAAAGTTGATCACTCTGCAACTATCATAAGTACGAGTCAGTTGCCAAGCATCTGAATTTTGTTTTTGTTTTTTAAAAAAATAATTTTTATTAAACAGTTTGTCTTTAAAAACAACACAAAAAACAATCACACATATATAAAAACAAAACATGTCAAAACATAACGTATTGCATCTGAATTTTGATCACCTGACCATGGGGGATTCTGCACTTATGGTGCATTTACCGTTGTAAGTGTGAAAATTGGTCATAAATTACTTTTTTCGGTTCTGTTGTAACTTCAAACTAAATGATTTGTTATTTATTTATTCAATTTATATGCCGCCTCTCTCCGAAGACCCAGGGTGGAGCCAAGGACTACCTGTATAACCATTAAGTTTAATTTTACTTTATCGTCATTGAACCGCGTACAACGAAATTAAATGCCATCTTCAGTGTACATCATACATAATAAATCTATCTATCTATCTATCTATATATATATATATAAAAACACATTTTATACAATTGAATTGAAAACCCTGATGCTGTATTAAGGATGATATCAGCTAGTGCACTAGTGTCAATATTTCTTTTCTATGCATTTTATTAGGCAAAGATTGCATAAAATTCAACCCCAAACAGAAGAATATTGCCAGTTATTTAAAGATATTCCTTCTATAAAATAGACTTAGGGAAGGGAAAGAAAGAGTTGGAAAAGAGGGATATGTGTGGAAAAGCTTTGCAATGATGCTGACAAAAAGGCAGAGAATTTAAAAGGCTTAACCATGTCTTATCTCAAAGTCTGTTTTATTTCTTCATCTTTTGAGCACTTCAAACATATGAGCTGTTATTCCATCTTTAGATCAGTAACTTTGAATTGTTCTACCTGTCATTCCACAGTGACTAGCACAGCAAGATGTCATATAGTGATTGTTTGCACTTTCATTCTTTCACATTAAATGGCAATCATCTGGCCTTTTTGATTTGTTTCTTTTATTTAGCCCTGAAGTTTTTACACTAGAATCTCATTAAACTGAACTAGTGTACTCCTGTCAAAAAACTAATGGAAAAAAAAGTTTAAAAGAGAAATGTTTCACCTGTATTGTCACTTACTGAAAGAATTGCATTTATCAAGATTTGGACTGTTTACCATTTTTTTTTCTTTTGCATCCATTTGGCATGCCTACCTTTTTCCATGATTTAATGCCTACCGTAATCCCCAAATTTAGAATGATTTGACAAATGAGAAGCCAGGTTAAAAAAAGGAAGAAGCAAAACTTGTGTACAGTGATAGACAGATATTGTGGCTTATTCAAATGTGTCAAGAATTTGATGCATGTTAAAATCATCTGCACAACATTCTTTTTCTTCTTCCCTGAAAAAAACCCCCTATCATAATACAGAAAACTTGCTAACTTTATGCCAATCAGAATCAGCCCTTCCATTATGGCAGGGTTTCCCAAACTGTGAGGTGTACCTCCCGTGTGGAAGTGAAGATACAGTCCAAGAAAGATCTGAAGAACTTTTTAGTTTTATATTGTTACAGCAAGTCCACCATTTCCCATGTTTCCTTGTGTTGTTTTCATTGTTCACTTGTATTCATTTACGTGTTTGGATTATTAGGTGTGTCCATTAGGATTACACTAAGGGAAGTGTGATGGCCAAAAGTTTAGGAACCCCAGCACAATGGAAAGTGACCCAGATTCCAGAATTCATTGATGCTAGAGGTAAGTTGGAAACATGGCAAAGAAATTACAAAACACTCCCTTGACAACAAGCTAATGTTCTAGTGGTTTGAGGAAGATTTAGCTTAATTATCTAGCCACCTACTTAGTCCACTCCGGAACAAAGAAACATATATGTAATGTTAATTACATATATACATGTATACGCATGCATACACAAATAGTCACCCCGCAGCGAGATGGGCAAATTTAATACATAAATAAATAATGAAAATATTGATTAGATTTATGTGCTGCCCATCTCGCCTAAAGGCAATTAGACTAGATTATCTTCTAAAACACAAATATACAGATACAGACTGTACAGGACATAAATGAATAGTGATTTTTTTTTTAAATCAGTATAGAATTTCTTGTGCATTTAAAAAAACACTTTGTAATTGTTTATAAGTCTATCTGGAAATCTATTGGCTTTTATTGATATTTCTCTCAATTACAACATATAGAGTAATTCCTGCATAATTCACACTTAAAACCAAACCAGATTTGGTGCAATTACAATCAATTTGGATGTAATGACATCTGGAAATTTGTCTGTTAGGTTTAGTAATTAGCATCTTAATTAAATAAATTATGCATGCTTAATTAAAGAAACTGGTAGTATCCTGGCTTGTTGCAGGGCAGCCTGGGGCTGTTGATTTCCTTCTAAATTCCTTTTACAGCACAACAGAAAAATCACTGGTTATTCTGTCTATTGGGAATAAAAATGCTCATGATATATGCAAGATCTAAAAATTCCTCTTTTCCTCCCCAAATTACAAGCAGAACTTCTACATGTAGAAATTTGATATACTGTATGAGGGGCAGAAAAAGTCACACAGGACAGGTTTGTTTAATCTGTGGCACCAAGGAGAATGAGAAATATAGCCATTCAATAAAAATCTTCTTTTATCTTACGCTGCTGCACTGACAGATAAGAGAAATATATCATGTGGATTCTTCTACGGGTTGCAGAAAATAAGATAAGACCCTGCAAAATACTGGCAAATTAATCCCACAGAAATTACTAACCATTTTGTCTAAAAATCCAAAAGCCAGTAGGGATAATGTAAAGGTCACCTTTACTATGGATGCTTAGGATTTCCTTGCTAGTTCAGTAGCATACACTATATACTGAAAGTTGATTTAAAAATAATTTCCCCAGTAATCCTGAGTATGCTTTATAGACATAGCCAAGCCATACCCAGTTTCCTCAAAGAATCTGTCCTCACTCGTGCCATAAAAAATTAGATCACCTTTAGCCTTCACTTCCACCTCTGTTATAAATTACTGTTGGGATCACAGTGATGGCCAAACTGGCAAGCTGAAATAAAACTGTTCTTGGATATGAGGCAGAATATCAGTTTGCTGTGCTCTGACTTCATGTCCTTAAAAAAAATGTAATCATGAATATTTTTCTGAACTTGACAGATATACATATTATTTTTGCATCTCCAAGGAACATTGGAGAATAATAATAGTGGCATTTTTATTTATTATGAGATTATAATGAAGTGCAGTACCACATAGAATAAAACAAAATTTTGGATTTAATAATACATTGCAATAAATTATTACATAATAATATAATATAAGGAGACTCTAAACAAACACAAACATGTCACAATTATGAGGTGTGTTTTATACCAAAGCATATGTTTTGTCTATTAGTGGCTTTCCAGGAACTCAAAAAGCAGAACTTTTCCATAAAACCTTCCTGTCTTTGCCTTTTATTTCAGGGATCTACTCGGGCCTCAAGGCCACACGCATCACAAGGTGTTAGGTGTGGTTTCTTGGAATTTTTAAAAATTGCTATCAAATTGTGATTTTTTTAAAAAAAGAGAAAGGGCTGAAATAGTGATAAATCTAAGTGCTAGCAATATTCAAACACACTGTCAACTTGGTACAAGATCATGCTATGAGAAAGCTATTCATATGTCAGGAATTAATATAAAGATAAATTAGAAGACAGCTGAGTAAATAATACTCCTTTTGTGTGATTTTGTCATTTTCCCTCATGGATAAATCAAACTATCCTGGATATCCAGTTGGCATTGATCTTATTCAGAATTCATTAGCCTGTTAATGAAGGAATAGCAACAGCAATAGCATTTAGACTTATACACTGCTTCACAGTGCTTTATAGCCATCTTGAAGTGATTTACAGGGTCACACATTGCCCCCAACAAGCTGGGTTCTCATTTAACTGACCTCAGAAAGATGGTAGGTGGATTCTTGTGGCACCGTCGGTGCCAAATGATGCTCCTTTGTGAGTGCCAGTCCCGGGCTCTGTAAGAGCCGCTAGAACAGCGAAAATCAGCTGTCTAACAGCTTAAAAACCTTCCCCCTGGGTGAAGGGGAGAAGAAGAGCCGATAGGGGTGGGTAGAGCTCCCCAAGAGCCCCAGGTTTTTCGTAAATCCTGGGGCTTAAAGGATGAGAGCTCCCCGGGAAGCCCGTTATTGCTCCGGACCCGGGATGTTTCTGCATTAAGCAGAAACCAGACGCCACAACCACACAAGCAATTCAACTTTAAAAGAAGAAAAAGATTTTGGACTAAATCCTGGCAGAGAAAACACAGGAGAAATTAAATTGCAAGTACTTTGCTTTAGCTCCGGAAAGTTTATTACTTCACTCTGAATTCTTATGGAATTTCCATAAGAAAGGCTGAATTCTTATGGAAAGTAAGATGGCGTTTAGCTTTGGGGCATGAAGAAACGAAACTTAGATACAAAGTATTATGCTGTGATGAGAGCCCCTGCTTAAAAGAAGAGGATATCTTAAAAGGAGAAGGACTTAAAAATTATTTTTAAGGGGGAAAAAAGAGATTTGTACCACTTAAGGAATGGAAAAATTGAATTAGTTGCTGGGAAAGTATAAAGTGAAAGTTTTACTGGAAGAGAAAAAAATGATTGGTTTTTCTGAAAGGGACGAAGGCTTACCTTTACATACATCAGCAAATACACAAATATTGACTATGGATCTCCTTAAAGAAAAGCTAGAATTATTTACCTCTTCGTTAATGAAAAGATTGGAAGGGCGTTTGGAGAAGATTTCTACTCAAATTTGCAACAAAGATATAAGGGGAGATGCAGTATTGGTATCCCAGATGCCAAATAATATTGAGATGCTGGATGAAGAGGAGGGAGAAACAACCCAGTTCATAGCGCCTGTGGAAAATGGAGTGAATGTTCTTCAAATTAAGAAGGGAAAGCTGAGAGGCTTGAAGGAATTTAACCAGGAAATATTGAGAGAGATCTTTCTAGAAGTTTTGATGCAGTCAAATGGGAAATTGTCCGGAGGCGTTGGGACTTTTAATATAAGAAGAAGGATCCGAAATGGAACTTTACAATTTCTTCATAAAAATGGACTCTCAATTCTAGTTAAAGAGGTCTGCTTATTAAAAGGAACTATTTTGAGAAGTGAACAAGATTGTAAGGTTCAACAATTCCAGCTGAAAAGAATCTGTAAAAACAAAAGAATCTGTAAAAACAAAACAAAAAAAAAAGGCGGAGGAATAAGACTGAAGAAGAAGGCTTGCAAAAAAGTTAGGAAAAAACGGAGATGGAAAAATTATAATCCTCCTTTTTGGGGAGGATAGCAATAGTGAAAAAGAATTATTATATCTTTACCTAGGGATATGATCTGTTTTGTTCTGAAAAGTTATGTCAGAGACAAAATGAATGATTTACTTATATTTAGGGACATGATTTGTTCTGGAAAGTTATATTAAGCAATGTTAGGTTTGAATTGTTATAGGCTATTGACTATATTTTTACTTTTACTTGGAAGTATATTTTAAACAATGTTTTGTTTAAAAATCTATAAAAGCTGATGGGTTAAAAGGAAAATATTGTGGATGTTAAAAGTTAAGGTCAGCGCAGATTTCTCAGTACAAATCCATGGGTCACACGAAAGATATTATCCTTCTATAATTTGTTTTAAGTCATATTAATGTTATGTAGTGGATTTGTAGAGAATAAGATGAATAAGTTTATGTTCAAGTTGAAATATTTTGTTAATGCATTAATAAGAATGGACAAGAATGAAGTGGGATTGACTACTTTCAAGCAAGAATTGGTTTAAACAGTTATATTTAGATGAACAAGGGGAGTTAAAGTACAAGAAGGAGATAAATCTAAAGATAGATAGTGTGGGGTTTTTTTTTTTTTTTTGGTTTTGTGTTTGCTTAATGACAAATTGAAGAAAGGAAGAACACAAAAATACCACCAACTGTTAACACTGTTTTTGATTGTATGGAATGATAATGGTTTTATATTCTGTTTTGCTTTGTTTGAAAATAAAAAAAAATTAAAAAAAAGAAAGAAAGATGGTAGGCTGAGTCAACCTTGAACCGGTGTGGATTGAACTGTTGGCAGTTGGCAGAGTTAGCCTGCAATACTGCATTCTAACCACTGCACCACCATGGCTGATGAAGGAATTCCTTGCTTACACCAAGAACATTCTTGGGGAAAAGGTTAAAAAAGTCAAGATGTGATTGCAAACATATGATTGATGCCTCAAACCTTTTAAAAATGTATTGCAAATGTGACATATGTAAAAAAAGGGAGTGGGTCTTTGATTGCCTGGTCTGATTTTTGGATGCCTTTTTGACTTTGACCGATGCTTCTGTCTGACATCGTAACTTTAGTAGCCTCAAAAATAATAACAGGATTATTTTATATAGAATCCAAAGTGCCAATTTAAAAAAGATGTTAATCATGTGACTTCCATCCAATTCTCTGTGTTTGCAATGGGCTTGTGACTTAAAAAAAAAACATTTTGGGATCTGTATCTTTCATAATGAATATGCCAGTCCATCAAAATTCAACAACAATTAGGTTGAAATAAAAAAGCTGGTTTTGTTTGTTTTTAAAAAATACAGTCTCTAATACCCAAGTAGACACAGCCTTTTCAGTCATCCATCATAATGTTTCTATTTCACAGAGAACAGTTCCTTAAATTAAAGACCCTGGGAGGTTAGTAAATCTGAGTCCTCTCAGAGAAAGGAATAAAGGCACTTCCAAGCGAATGCCATGTCAGCAACCTTCACTTCTAAAACAATGAAATAAAAGCTGAATGATTCCTGTTATTGAGTTTGCCATGCTACCACCTGCATTTATCTTAGGGAACCTATTACATCGATGTTATGGATCTGCATACTTACTGCATTGCAAAGACGGAACTGCCTTTGATTTTCCCTATCCTAGAGCAAACTTCCCTGTAGTACATAAGCTTTGAAAAGAAGGATTCTTCAGTTCATCTATACTGAAGGCCAGAGAATACTGCATACATTTCATTTTTAATTTAAAAGCCTACTCTTCTGCCAAAATGATCATCCACAAAACTATTTTAGATATGATGGAACCAAGGCTACTGTTTTGGCTTCCAGTGCCAATGGTAACAACTTAGCTGAAACTGTAGAAGAAATGAGCAGCCTTTTGGGACCAATGAAATGATTGGAATTTTGAAAGTGTATTGAGGTCCTTTTTACAAAATGGATGCCAGAGGAAGGAATTAACATTCCTTACATGGCTGTCATATCCATGACCCATCTACTAAGTCACAAAATACTCAGTTTTGCATTACTTGGAAGTTTACCCTACCTCTTTCTCCAGCACAAATGTTCTCTACAATTCCAACTTACTTTTGGTTTAGCTTAGGGGTGAAATCTAAAATTTGTTACTACCAGTTCTGTGGGCGTGGCTTGGTGGGGAGGGTTAATGTGACTGTGTGGTCATGGCCAATTTTCTTTTTTTACTTTTAAAACTATTTTTTACATGTAAAACCATGTAAAAAAATGCTTTCAAATGGCTCTGACGATCCCAGCTAAGTTGCCATTTAAAAGAAAAAAACTTTTGTTCTTTTAAATGGCTCTGGCGATCCCAGCTAAATTGCCTGATTAGCAGGCAACTCAGCTGGGATCGTCAGAGCTTGGATCGTCAGAGCCATTTAAAAGAAAAAAAAGCTGTGATGATTGCGTGGCTAGGCTGGGGCATGGGGGTGGGGGTGGGGGTAGGGATTTTTGCTACCAGTTCTCCAAACTGCCTGCTGCCATTGCTATCTACTCACCCGAGCCAGTCCGAACTGGGAGCATTTCACCCCTGGTTTAGCTGGTGAACATAATTCCATTTTATTTTCTTAAGAGTGACTACAAAGCAATTGTGAAGTCCAGAGACATTCATGTTAAAAATAATCCGAGGTGAAAATTACAACCAATATTAGGGAACTGCCATTGAAAAATATTCTATCTGTCCTATAATATGATAGACTAGATAGAGAGGCCTGTTTGCAGTCATACCAGCATGAGGGATCTATAAGATCCCTCAAGAGGCATGAGGGATCTACAGACCTTCTTGGTGGTCTGACAATAAACAAACAAACAAACAAACAACTTTATTGTCATTGTACATGTATACACAGTATACCCATACAACGAAATTCACTTAACACCAAAGACCAGGTCCAACACACATAACAATCCCCAAACACACTCCCTCTCACCACAATTCTCCACCCTTAAGCCACCCAAACATCCACACAATGTGAAATAAGCTGATCTTATAGATGCACTGGAGCCTTTGTTACTATATATATATATATATATATATATATATATATGTATGTATGTATGTATGTATGTATGTATGTACGTACGTACGTACTTACTTACTTACTTACATACATACATACATACATACATACATACATACATACATATATATATATGTATAATCCAACTTCTATTCTGCCATTCTCCCTGAGGACTCAGGGTGGTGTACAGCCAACAGTAAAAACAGCGATACAAAAATTAAAACAATTTAAAACTAATTCAAAATTTGGCCAAATATTTAAAAAACCCCAACTAAAAAACACATTAAAAGTCCTCACACCGTCAGGCCAGCTTGCTGAAGCAATAGGGTCTTCAAGGCCCGGTGGAAGGCACGAAGATATCCTGCGAATATCTGGGGGCAACTCATTCCAAAGGGCGGGGGCCCCCACAAAGAAGGGTCTCCCCCTGGGGGTCACCAGTTGACATAATTTGACTGACGGCACCCTGAGGAGGCCCGCTGTGGGAGCATACCGGCCGATGGGAGGCTATCGGTGGCAGCAGGTGGTCTTATAAATACCCAAGTCCTAAGCCATGGAGCGCTTTAAAGGTGGTAACCAACACCTTGAATTGCACTCAGAAGACCACCGGAAGCCAGTGCAGCTCGTGCAGGAGACGTGTTATGTGGGTGCAACTTGTTGCTCCCATAATCACCTGCGCAGCTGCATTCTGGACCAGTTGGAGCCTCCAAGTGCTCTTCAAGGGGAGCTCCATGTAGAGAGCATTACAGTAGTCCAGATGGGAAGTGACGAGGGTGTGAGTGACTGTGCACAGGGCGTCCCGGTCCAGAAAGGGACACAACTGGTAAATCAGGCGAACCTGATAGAAGGCCCCCCCTGGCCACGGCTGTCATATGATTTTCTAAAGACAGCCATGTATCCAGGAGGATGCCCAAATTGCGAGCCCTCTCCGAGTGGGCCAAGGTCTCATCCCCAGTAGCCAGCAATGGAACCAGCTGGCTATACCCGGGGCACTGGGAACCACAGCCACTCAGTCTTGGAGGGTTTGAGTATGAGCCTGTTTCTCCCCATCCAGACCCGCACAGCCTCTAGGCATCAGGACATCACATCAAGGGCATTATTGGGGTGTCTGGGGTGGAAACGTACAGCTGAGTGTCGTCAGCGTACTGATGGCACTTCACCCCAAAACCATGGATGATCTCTCCCAGCGGCTTTACATAAATTATGAACAAAAAGGGCGAGAGGACTGACCCTTGCGGCACTCCACAAAGGAGGCACCTCGAGGTCAATCTTTGTCCCCCTGTCAACACAGATTGCGTACGGCCGGAGAACCATCGCATTATGGTGCCCCCCACCCCTAACCCCCCCCCCCATCCAATGCAGCATGATACCATGGTGATGGTATCGAAAGCCACTGAGAAATCTAACAGGACCAGGATAGAGGAGCATACCCTCTAGAGCATACCCTCTAGCATCCCGAGCCCTCTAGAGATCATCAACCAATGCGACCAATGACGTTTCTGTGCTGTATCCCATACCGAAGCCCGACTGGTATGGATCTAGATGGACAGCTTCATCCAGGTAGCGGAGAAGTTGTCGCGCCACCACACTCTCAACAACCTTCACCACAAAGCATAGGTTGGAGACCGGATGATAATTTGCTAATATAGCCGGGTCCAGGGAAGGCTTCTTGAGGAGGGGCCTCACCACCGCCTCCTTCAAGGCAGCAGGGAAGACACCCTCACTCAGAGAAGTGTTAATAATCCCTTGAAGCCAGCTCGTGTAACCTCCTACCCAGTTGGAGTCCAGGCCTTCCCGAATCTGAGCAATTTTATCATGCAGGTATTGTAGAAAGTCGTCAGCCTTACCCTGCAAGGGATCCTCCCATCCTCCCACATGAAGTAGGGAGAGGGTCACCCTAAACAGGGTGGCTGAGCGATTCTCTGTAGACACAATAAGAGCGGAAAAATAATTAGATTTTGCCACTCTTATCGCCAGTAGGTAGGTCTTGATATAAGACCTAACCTGTGTTTGGTCAGATTTAGAGCAGCTGGCTCTCCAATCTCTCTCTAGGTGTCTTTTCTGGTGTTTCATCTCTCTCAGCTCCTCAGAGAACCAGGGAGCTAACTGGGATCGGCACCGGGCCAGAGGCCGCAAAGGTCCAAAGCCCCAGTGGCCGCCCTCTTCTAGGCACCCATCAGTTCTTCAGCCGAGCCATGTACCAGAGCCTCTGGGAATGGCCCAAGCTCTGTCAGGAACCTCTCCGGGCCCATCAGGCACCTGGGACAGAACCACCTGATAGGTTCCGTCTCCCTGCAGTGAAGTGCAGCGGCTCAAAAGTCTAACTGAAGGAGCAAATGATCTGTCCGTGACAAGGGCTTGATGACTAAGTCCCCTAATTCTAGATCATTCAACCACTGACCAGAGACAAAAATCAAGTCCAGAGTATGTCCCCCACCCCCGTGTGAGTGGGGCCTTGAACTAACTGGGTCAAGTCCATGGCCATCATGGAAGCCATGAACTCCCAGGTTGCCTCCAACATTTCACCGATAAGATGGTAGGTTGAAATCCCTCATGACCATAAGTCTGGGGGTATCCACCGCCACCCTGGCTATTACATTGAGCAGCTCAGGCAAGGCTGCCACTATGTGGCAGGGAGCCAGGTACGCAGTCAGCAAACCCATCTGCACCCCCTGGCCCCACTTCACAAGGAGGGACTCACATCCAGCTATCTGAGGAACAGTGGCCTCCCTCGGACCAAGACTTCCTTTAATAATCGCTGCTACCCCCCCACCCCTCCCCTGCGCCCTCGGCTGATGAAATGCATGGAAGCCATGGGCACATCTCAACAAGGGGAACTCCCCCCCTCCTGGCCCAACCAGGTCTCTCTCCATAGAGCCCTGAAGATGATTTTCTTAAGTGGCCATTTGCCTGCTAAACCAGTGGTGACTGAGCAATTGTCTGTGTTATTCAAACTGTGTTTTAACTGAGGGAATGGGAATTCTGGTTTGGGGAAATATTTGATTTTATGGTAATGTTTTTGCTCAGAGTAGGTGGTATAAAGATTATACCAAACTAACTTAATCTGAAACAATTTAAAGTCATTTCAAGAGAGATATTCATGAGGATCACATTCCCTATCTACAGAACAAACATCTTATTAAATTCTCGGTTAATCCCAATATTCCTTATCATTTGTGCAGTACGCACAGTGAATGACCAAAGAAGAATGCAACTTTTGTACTTCAACTGAGTGGCAGACGTGAGTCTTGGGCCTTAAATGATACAGTAGGCAGTTAATTTAATATCCTGTAGATTTTAGAAGAAAACCTTCTATTCAATCCCCTTTTACAATACTAGACAAAACAGTATCAACAGTAGAGTCCTTCAAGTTTCTAGGTTCTATCATATCTCAAGACTTAAAATGGACACCTAAAATCAAAAACATCATCAAAAAAGCTCAACAAAGAATGTTCTTTCTGAGCAAACTCAGAAAGCTCAAACTGCCCAAAGAGCTGCTGATTCAGTTCTACAGAGGAATTATTGAATCTGTCATCTGCACCTCCATAACTGTATGGTTTGGCTCTGTAACCAAACAAGACAAATACAGACTTCAACGGATAATTAGAACTGCAGAAAAAACAATTGCTACCAACCTGACTTCCATACTGAATGAGTCAAAAAGAGGGTTCTAAAAATATCTACAGACCAGGGCTGGGTTTCAAAACCTGTCGCTACCGGTTCGCTTGTAGGCACGTACAATTGTCAGGGTGGGTGGGCAGAGCATCCCACCACCACTAACTGTTGGCCTGATCTGGGCTAACCGGTAGGAACCCACCACTGCTACAGACCCCTCACATCCTGGACATAAATTGTTTCAACTTCTCCTCTCAAAAAGACGCTATAGGGCACTGCACACCAAAACGACTAGACACAAGTACAGTTTTTTTCCCGAATGCCATCACTCTGCTTAACAACTAATTCCCACAACACTGTCAAATAATTTACTAAGACTGTATTACTATTATTCTTCTCTTTCTAGATACTTACTAGTATCTATCTCTTCCCACTTATTACTATAACCATGTTGCTTGTATCTTTCAATTATATTGTTTTTATTTTATTTTATTTTATTTTGTTTTTATTTTATTTTATTTGTTTCCTAGTACAATTTGATAGTTTATTAGTAACCTGGACTATCACTAAGTGTTGCAACTTTTTTGAAAATTAATTTTATTGAGTATAAATATTTTTTAAAAAATAACATAACATATACACAACAAACATTTATACAATATATAAACAAAAAAAAATTATATTTCCTTCTTAAGCATTTGTTCATAGTGAAATTCTACTTATAATATATTTCTTCACCTCTCCTTAATCTAATAACATTCTTTTTTATATATATCAGTAATATTTCCCCCAATATTTTTTATTTATTTCTCATTTTTAACCAATTATACCAATTGTTCCATATTTTGTAATAATCAGATTCTTCTCTTTCTTATATTTCTTTGGTTAATCTATCCATTTCAGCGCATTCTAGAATTTTTTCTATTAATTCTGTTTCATTTGGCGTTCTTTCTTGCTTCCAATTTTTTGAGTAAATTATTCTTGCAGTTGTTAATATGTGAATTATGAAATATTTGATATCTTTAGGATATGATTTATTAAAAATTTCTAATAAAAATGTTTCTGGTTCTTTGTCTATCTGTGTTTCCGTTATTTGTTCCAGCCATTTTTTGATATTAGACCAAAATTTCTTTGCTGCCGGGCATGTCCACCATAAATGATAGAAGGTTCCTTGTGTCTTTTTACACATCCAGCAGATCGGGCTATTTTTAGGCTGTATTTTTGCCAGTCTGGTTGGTGACATGTGCCACCTATAAAACATTTTGAGTTGGTTTTCCTTATACACCACTGCTTTCGTTAATTTTATATTTACTTGACAGAACTTTTCCCATTTTTTCCAGAGGTATTGTATGTTTGATGTTTTGAGCCCATTTAATCATCATTTCTTTGACTGTCTCTTCTTCTATTTTATAACGTAAAAGAAATTTATAGATTCTACTAATTAATTTGTTTTCTGAGTCTAATATAATTTTATCTATTTCTTGTTTTTGCTTATGAATTCCATATGTTTTTACATGTTCTCTATATTTAGATTGTATTTGGGTGAAGGTCCACCAATCTATTTCTCTATGTATGTCTGTCTCCAGTTGTTGTTTTGTCTTTAATTTGCCTTGATAGTCAATTACATCTTTATATCTAATTATTTTTGTCTTGTCTGTTATATTTGGGTTTCTAATTGATTCTACTGGCGATAACCAATTTGGTATGTTCATATAATGCTGTTTTTTAAATTTTGAGCCAAATTTGTAGTAATGAGTTTCTTATTGTGTATCTTTTAAAATATGAATGTTTTTTGTATTTTTCATCCCACATGAAAGAGTGCCAGCCAATTTGGAGTTCATGTCCCTCAATTGTTAAAGTTCTAGAATTCTTTAGTTCTATCCAATCTTTAACCCATGATAATACTGCTGCTTGGTAGTATACCTCCCAATCTGGAAGTGCAGCTCCTCCTCTGTCTTTTGTGTCTTGAAGCAGCTTATATTTTATTCGTGGCTTTTTCCCTTGCCATATAAATTTAGATGTCATTTTATTCAATTTTTCAAAAAAACCGATTTATTTATTTTTATTGAGGTAACCTGAAACAAATATAAAAATTTGGGTAGAATAGTCACTTTTTTGATGAATGTATTTTATTCTTCTTATGTACACTGAGAGCATATACAGCTAAGACAAATTCCTTGTGTGTCCAATCACATTTGGCTAATAAATAATTCTATTCTATTAGTTGGTAGGATGCAAGGAACATTATGTGGGCTTCCACAATAGTCTCTAAATTGGAGGTCCTAGTTTGTTTGAGCATGCGTGAGAAAAAACAAAGGTTTGGTTGCACTTTGGACAGATTGACCAAAAATATGCCAAAACTGACTGCCATTGTCTTTGCATTTAATTAATTACTTTCTATGGCACCAATCTCACTGATACAGCAACTAGGGTGGCTTCCAACATACTACAAAGTTAAAAAGTGCTTAAAACAATTACAATTAGAAAAATTGGAGAAGTTAAAAGTTAAAAGCCAAGAGGTTGGGCAGCCTGAGATTGAGAATCGTCTCTACCCTATCAGCCATCCCCAACATAACAGGTCCCTGCCAGAGCCCCAGGCTAAGGCAGACCCAGGTTTTTAGGCTCTTCTGGAAAGCCAAGATAGTGGAGGAAGCACTCACCTCCAGTGAGTGGAAGGCCACAGTAGAAAAAAAGCCCTTCTCCTGGATTCCACCTGCCAAAATTCTTTGGCTATGGGATCCAAAGTAAGCACTTCCTATTACAGTAAATAGGGCAGGCTAGTCCCATCAGGGTGATATGGTTCCGCATATACTCATGACAAAAAGGGCTTTAAAGGTAATGACCAACATTTTGAATTGGGCCCAGAAGCAAACTTGCATTCTATTCAGCTTATGAAAGAACTAATGCCATATGTGCCACCTGAGGGGTCTCCAGAATCCTTTACCATGAATATTCCAATATTCTGTTAGCTGCGTGCGTGGGAAAAACTGGTTAGATGGTGTCCGCTAACCTTGGAAGGCAACTTATGTAAGAGAAGGAAAACTCCAATCTCAAATCTCCACTGCTTTGTGGCTATACCCATCTATGGGAAAGTCTTCAGGAATCAACCTCAAGGCAAAACCTGGAGCAGGAGTCCTGGAGTGAGGAAAAGTGCTAGAGAAGTAATACCTCTCTAAAAAAAAACCTTGGTCCAGCTGGCCCAGAGACAAGTAGCACCTCATAAGCAGATCCCCACGTGGAGAGTGGGGATCTGCTGCTTGGGTAACAGTTTATTTTCCATATTAATCTACCAAGGCCTCGTGCTCTGGAGAGGACACTCCAGCTTTGTATATAGCATTGAAACAACATGGGAAGTGGCAGTTACTGATTGTAAGTCTTTGCTTGATTGGTGTACAGCATGACGCCAGGGGCCACTTTTGTCAGTGGGAGAAGTCATTGTACCTCATTGGGCAGCTGCCCGCCTTAATCTGGGCAGCCCCTAGTCAATAAGGTGCCGCCCCGCCACGGTCTGTTAACCTCACAGGGTGCATGGGGTTTAGGGTCAAAGCCGACAAGCAGATTGATAACTTTGCACCATAAAACAAACATAAGAAAACTTTAGCCCTAAAGTTGGGCACCTGGAATGTTCGGACAATGACCCTTGCCTTTCTGACGATTTACAAGAGATAGATGATGTACGTAAGCCAGCTGCCATTGACATGGGGTTGAGCAGACTGCAGATGGACATTATTGCCCTTCAAGAGACAAGACTGTTAGACTCGGGATCTATTAAGGAGAAAAACTTCTCATTCTTCTGGCAGGGAAAACCATCAAACAAGTCTAGGGAATATAGGGTTGGCTTCGTGGTCAGAAACACCCTACTAGGATCCATAACTCCACCTGCTGTGGGAAATGAAAGAATTCTGTCCTTGAAGCTCCACTCATCAGCAGGGATCATTAATACATATGCTCCGACATTATCATCTTCAGTAGAATTCAAAGACGAATTCTACAATGAACTGGCTGTTACTATCAAGAAAATCCCTGAGAAAGAACCACTGTTTAACCTTGGCGATTTTAATGCCAGAGTTGGAACTGATTATAATTCTTGGTCCACTTGTTTAGGTCAGTTCGGTGTCGGAAAGATGAACAAAAATGGCCAACAACTGCTAGAGTTTTGCTACTACTTTGGTCTTTGCGTTAACAATACATACTTTAAAACAAAGTCTCAACACAGTCTTTTGGAGACATCCAAGATCGAAGCATTGGCACCAGTTCGACTTGATTCTTAGCAGGTGCTCCAACCTCCCCAATATTATAATCACACACAGCTATCAGGCTGCTGATTGCGATACAGACCACTCCTTGGTGTGCAGCAGAATAAAACTGCAAATAAAGAGATTGCATCACTCGAAGAAGGAAGGAAGACCACGAATTGACATCAACAATACCCACAATCAGGAGAAAGTGGAGGAATTTGCACAAGCACTCAAGGAAACTCTTCCAGATCCAGCTGAAGTAAATGCATCTGAACGATGGGAATATTTCAAGAATGCTGTTTATAACACCGCCTTGTCAGTATTTGGTAAGGAGATCAGAAAGACAGCAGATTGGTTTGAAGCCCATTCGGAGGAGTTGATGCCAGCCATTGAGGAAAAAAGGAGAGCTCTAATTGCATATAAAGCCTGTTCCAGTGAGTGCAACCTACAGATTCTGTGAGCTACTCGTAGCAAAGTCCAACAGATTGCCAGGAAATATGCTAACAATTATTGGCTGCAGCTCGGATTCAGATAGCAGCTGACACAGGCAACATCAAGGGGATGTATGATGGCATCAAGCAGGCCTTAGGTCCAACACAGAAGAAATCTGTCTCTCTGAAGTCTGCTACAGGTGAGGTTATCCAGGACCAAACACAGCAGATGGCACACTGGGCGCAGCACTACTCTGAGTTATATTCCAGAGAAAATCTGGTAACTGAAGAAGCATTAAATAACATTGAGTGCCTGCCTGTCTTGAAGGAGCTTGACAGTGAACCAACTTTAGAAGAACTAAATGCAGCCCTGGACTCCCTTGCCTCTGGCAATGCACCCGTGAAAGATAACATTCCTGCCAAAGTTCTGAAATGCTGCAAAGAGAACATCTCCACTGAACTGCATGAAATCTTTTGTCTTTGTTGGACGGAAGGTGGAGTACCACAGGACATGAAGGATGCAAATATCATCACACTGTACAAGAACAAAGGTGACAGGGGTGACTGTAACAACTACCATGGCATCTCTCTTTTAGTGTTGTAGGGAAGCTGCTTGCCCGTGTCATACTGAAGAGGCTCCAGGTGCTTGCAGAGAGAGTCTATCCAGAATCACAGTGTGGATTTTGAACCAACAGGTCCACTACTGACAGGGTATTTTCCCTTAGACAGTTGTAGAAGAAATACAGGGGAAAAAGACATCCACTTTTCATAGCCTTCATAGATCTTATGAAGGCTTTTGACTTGGTTAGCAGGTACGACCTTTATAAAATTCTCCTCAAAATTGGATGTCCAGCTCAGCTCCTCAACATCAGCAGGTCCTTTCATGAAGAAATGAAGGGCACTGTAGTTTTTGATGGCTTAACTTCAGATTCCTTTGATATTCAAAGTTAAGGGAAGCAGGGCTGTGTCCTCGCACCAACTTTATTCAGGATCTTTTTTGCTATCATGCTGAAACATGCTTTTGGAACTGCAACAGAAGGTATTTATCTCTGGACCAGATCACCTCCCTGTATTACAATCTCTGCACAAGAACCGGAAGTCGTCCATAATTTTGTGTACCTTGGCTCAACTATCTCTGACACTCTCTCTTTAGATACTGAGCTGAATAAACATATTGGTAAAGCAGCTACCACATTTTCCAGACTTATAAAGAGAACATGGCTTAATAAGAAGCTGATACTAAGATCCAGGTCTATAGAGCCTGCGTCCTGAGCACACTCTTGTACTGCAGTGAGTCTTGGACCCTCTACGCATGGCAGGAGAGAAAGTAGAACATCTTTCATATGTGCTGTCTCTGACGAATTCTTGGCATCACCTGGCAGTACAAAGTTCCAAATAGCGCAGTCTTGGAATGTGCTGGAATTTCTTGCGTGCATACACTATTGAAACAGCGATGTCTACGTTGGCTGGGGCATGTCATGAGAATGGCTGATGGTCAGATTCCAAAAGATCTCCTGTATGGAGAATTAGTGTAGGGAAAGCGCCTCAGGGGGAGACCACAGCTGCGATATAAGGATATCTGCAAGAGGGACCTAAAGGCCCTGGGAATGGACATTAATAACTGGGAAACCTTGACATCCGATCATTCAGCTTGGAGGCTAAAGACGCAGCATGGCCTTCTCCAGTTCGAAGAGACACTTGTTCGGCAGGCTGAGGCAACGAGGCAGTCCCAGAACCAGCAAAATCTGGGGGCTGGGCAGGGGACAGAACCTATCTGCCCTTAGTGTGCCACTCTCGAATTGGTCTTTTTAGTCACAATAGATGTTGTTTTAGGACCTCTTTCCAGAGCATGATATTATAGTCTCTTGAGACTGAAGGATGCCAATGATGATGAATATTCCAAGTGGCTGAGTATGACTAAGACTAATAACTTATTTACTTGTTCTCTGTCTTATTAAAGTATGTGAAAGCCTGGAGTGCCATAATGGAGAATATAAGTCATTATCTAGGAATTTTTTAGTGATAATAGCATAAGGAAAACTTTGATGTAGAATGTTAAGGATTAAATGGTAAACAACAATGTTCTTTAATTGTTCACTGATACAAGTATAATTTATTCTACTTTTATAGATTTATAAAAAGCATGTTACAAAATAAGTAGTCTTGAATTGTGCAATGTTTTGAGCATATGTGGCATTGAAAATTATTGTGATATGGTATAAGAACCTATATGATGGAAGTAAAAGATGTTGAGAATGAAACTCTTAGCAAATGGTTTGACACTGACCAGAGTTAGATAAGTATAAGGAGTCTAGTTTCATTTTAAAAACAATACCCCTACTGTAGAAATATATTATTGAACCACTACAAGCTGAAGTCTTTAAAGTTCTTATGGGACTAGTTGTTAATCAAATTCTGAGACTCTAGGAAAACACTGATAAAATTTTAATTGTAATTTAAGTGTGATTTAAGCCTT
Organism: Masticophis lateralis; assembly: GCA_030761175.1. Classification (NCBI taxonomy): domain Eukaryota; kingdom Metazoa; phylum Chordata; class Lepidosauria; order Squamata; family Colubridae; genus Masticophis; species Masticophis lateralis. The sequence goes on from JAUDYJ010000003.1 coordinate 35,050,392, forward strand.
ATTTTAGAGAAAAGAAACAAAGAACATGATTAATGGAAGAAATTGAAATCGAAAGAAGAAATTATACTTTCGTAAGTTAATAGGTTCAACTATGAGAGTTGTTTCTAGCACTTAACAGCAGAATAACAGAGTTGGAAGGAACCTTGGAGGTCTCCTAGTCCAACCACCTGCTCAGGCAGGAAATCCTATATCATTTCAGACAAATGATTGTCCAATCTCTTTTTAAAAATGTCCAGTGTTGGAGCACTCACAACTTCTGGAGGCAAGTTGTCCCACTGATTAATTGTTCTAACAGGAAATGGCTCCTTAGTTCTAGGTTGCTCCTCTCCTTGAGAAGTTTCCATCCATTGCTTCTTGTCCTGCCTTCAGGTGCTTTGGAAAATAGGTTGACACCCCTCTTCTTTGTGGCAGCCCCTTAGGTATTGGAACACTGCTATCATCTCATACCTAGTCATTCTTTTCATTAAACTAGACATACTCAATTCCTGCAACTGTTCTTTTTTGTTTTAGCCTCTAGTCATTAATCATCTTTGTTGTTTTTCTCTGCACTCTTTCTAAAATCTCAACATCTTGGCAATATGGGATGCAGTATTCCAAGTCGGATCTTACCAAGACATTATAAAATGGTACTAACACTTTACGTGATATTGATTAATACAACCTAGGACTGTGTTGGCTTTTTTGGCAATTGCATCAGATTGCTGACTCATATTTAAGGGATTGTGGACTAGGACTTCAAAATCATTCTCTCAATTAGTACTATTGAGCCAAGTACTACCTGTGGTATATCTGTGCATTTGGTTTTTCTTACCTAAATATAGAACCTTATTTTTTTCACCATTGAAACTTTTTGATTAGCATATTATTAAGGCAAGATGCATTTTAAGGCATGTACTTACTTTACTAAATCAATATACTGTAGTCATTTTACTTAAAAAAGGTAAAGAAAAAAACCCCACTTGTTATGTTTATACTAAATTCTATCAAAAAGAGAAGCAAGATTAAATCTGTACTGCAGATCTAAAGATGAAAGAACAAATAACTGGCACAAAGCCCTGAAGACCAATTAAGAAGGTACTTGAATAGCACAGGATTCCATTGACTTCCTATAGATAAACATATCTTTGGATTTATTATAATTACTTTTAAAGCCAGAGAGGATCCAGAAATGATTTATGAAAACAGTAATAGCTAGGAATGAAATATCATGATAGGCAGTAAAAAGAAAATATCTTCTAAGGAGTAATTTATGCTCTTGATTATGAGTGTGAACAATGATACAACAGTTTGGAGATTCCTTGAAACTTAATCAAGTATTTTGCAAGCTAATTGTAAAGTCAAGAGTAGAAGTAGAGAACTCTGTACTAAGTGCTCTATTAAGTTGAAAAGGGATGTTGATTACAGCATACCTTTTTTAAATAAAGAAATATTATTTTCAAGGATGCATAAATAGTTTGCAATCATTCCCCCATTCCTATTCTAGTCTACACTACTAAATTCAAATCAGACGTTTATTATAAAATACTATCTTTATATTAATAGAGGCACAAGGGTATAATTCTTAATCTTGTCTGGCCAGTATGTTCGGTTGATTTTTAAAAATCTTCATGGCACAACTTTTTTAAAAACTGTCTTTGTAGTTGTTGTTTTTTTTTTTATCTAAGGCAAGCATTTGTAAGGAAATCTATTTTCAATGCATTTCTAATTGCTTTGTTTTGCTTCACGTCAGGTAAAACTGTGATTGAAAGTTCTTTTTGTCACATTGAAAAAGTTAAACAGAATTATTTTAGAAAAATAAATTATTAGAGATGTTCCTAAATAATTAGTTTCACAAATCTTGAGTAATCATGTATATTTTAAACATTAAATCCTCATTAATTTCTCACATTTGCCTTCCAGTTTTCCACAGAATTAGTTTTTCAAGCACAAAAATGTAGTATCTCTGCTTATAAGAACTTCTGTGTTCTCATTTTTCTCAAATATACATCTTTTTAGATCTATTTTTGATCTATCTGCTGTCTTATGAAAGTTAGATTTTAATGCATTTTCTTTCCCCTCCAAATTTAAAAGATTTAAATATAGTTTTTAAAAAACTAAACAGCCAAAATAGATCCATTTTACTATCTAGTTTTAAGTTGGACGTAAGTTGTCTCCTTGTTTATAGAAATGTCTTGCAACTGAATTTTAGCTTTTCCCCAAAGCTAAAATATGGCTGCAGATCATTTTTCATCTTGAAAATAGTGGCAGTGATCACTATCTACTATCATATTTCTTCAGTGATCTGCATCAGAATGCTATTGCTAGGATATTGCTAACTTCTGCGAGGGAGAAAATTTGAAAAGTATAGCAAAACATCATTTAAAAAATCCAGTAAAAATCAATACTATTAAAAAATAATAAAAGAATCTCATCTTAAAAGTTACAGGAAAGGCACATTAATTGAATGGGAAAAAATATCAAGAATATAAGACTTAGGTAATACCAAATTAAAGCCTTATCTACTCCAGTAATCTATTTTAACAGTGGTCAATAAGATATCAGCAGGAATTTCACAATTCTTAATTTGCTATTAAGAGTAGGTATAGGCTAATATGTCAACCTTGGCTTCCATCCTGTTTTTCCAATCTTAACTATAGTCTATAAAGTTTTTCAATATAGTAAAAGTGTACAAAACTAAAAAGATAGAAAGTAAGAAAGAGATAAGGAATGAAAAGAAAAAAAACCACAGAGCCTTTCACTTTCTATCAAACAATTATTATTATCTTATTCTTTTCTCCATCTTCTTTGACTCCTTTAAATCCTCACAATCTTAATAATTCCATTTTTACAACAAATTCTGCCCCAGCAAGTATATTATTTCATTCAGTAAGTTAAACAAAATTCTACCCAGAATATATACATATTTTTACAGTGTATTTTTGTGTTTCTATAATATTTACATTTTAATTGAGCAATTACTAATAACCAAATTTTTCAAGAAATTTTCCTGATATAGTATTTTTATATATGTTCTTCTTACTGTATACACATTGTGAACTACCAGCTACCAGTAGAATGGCATATTTCTATTTATCTCTTGCTGAAAACATTGATAACTAGAAGTAGTAAAGTTCATAAAACTAAAGAACTGTAGATCATACATACAAAAATACAAGCAGAAATCTGAAGTAATATTTCAGAATGTTGAAATCCATAGCACATTTTGATTTACATACAGATTTTAATATTATACAATTATTTTACTTCTATTATTGTACTTGGCTCTTTTTTTTGTGCCTTTGAGTCAGTGTGGGCTCCTGGTGAGAGCCTGCAGTCCCTGCAGTTTTCTGGGCAAGATTTTTGAAGTGATTTGACATTGCCTGCGTCCTAGGGGCTCAGTGGGTGTGAGCAGCCCAAATTCATCCAACCTAAGGCAGAACTAGAACTCACAGTCTCCTGGTTTCTAGCCCAATGACAAAGAGGGCTGTGAAAATATTTGCAGACTCTCTCACATCCTGGACATAAACTGTTTCAACTCCTACCCTCAAAATGACGCTATAGAGCACTGCACATCAGAACTAGACACAAGAACAGTTTTTTCCATATGTCATCACTCTGCTAAACAAATAATTCTCTCAACACTGTCAAACTATTCACTAAGTCTGCACTACTATTAATCTTCTCATCATTCCTATCACCCATCTCCTTCCATTTATGACTATATGACTTTAACCTTGTTGCTTGTATCCTTATGATTTATATTGACTGTTTTGTAATATGATCTGATTGCTTCTTTGTACCCTATGACTATCATTAAGTGTCGTACTTTATGATTCTTGATGAATGTATATTTTCTTTTATGTACACTGAGAGCATATGTACCAAGATAAATTCCTTGTGTGTCCAATCACACTTGGCCAATAAAGAATTTTATTCTATTCTATAACCACTTATCCACTGGTTACTGTTTATGAATTATACATGATTCTTCATGTCTTTATTTTATTTTTCAAACTTAAATTCCTGAAATGTTCAGAATTGCTCTGTTATCATATTAATGATGGTTTTCCTCCGTAACTATGACTGGTGGTCTTTCTGCATTTCTGCACTGCAAATATGCCCTGACCAATTTTATTTGCCATGTCGTCAAGATATTGCCTCATCTCAACATCACATTGTCTTAGGTTGTCCTCAGTTATAAAACAGATAAAGTATGTTTTTCTCCCTTAAATCAATACAATCCTGTGGTAATTGCAAAATGAGGTACTTCACCACTAACTATGGTGCTGATAAAGTCAAGTGACCTGTTGATAGTTGTCTTCCAGCACAGTGTCTCCAAAGAAACAGTATTTTTTCCCTCTTGACTCAGTTGGTTCTTCCTTGGAGAAAAAGTGATTAAAATGATAGAAAGTTAATTGCAGGGCAGGCACATTGCTTTTATTCAGTGGCAGTCAATAGAGTCTGTGTGGCCAGGAATCAAGAAGAGAAAGAAAGAGCAGGGGTGAGAAACAAGAACTGAGGTAGATGGGCCATAAATGAATGAGAAACAGTACAAGGCAGGCAGGGAGGGAGGAAGGGAGGGTGGGTGGGAGGAAGGAGAGATGTATCCTAGTCCTTGGCTATAGCCAAGAGTGAATTCTTACTCATGCTACCACTTTGAGTTGAAAGAATGAACCAAAACAATCTCTTTCCCAGAGTGGACAACAGAGCTTTTGCACGAAACTGAAACTGTATGACAGAGAAATAGTGTTCAAACAAACTGCTTGCCATGCCAGAAACAGAATTGATAGTTGTGTGCACAGAATGTTTGTGTGAGTGTGTATTGCAGGTTCCTTCATGATCGCTATCATTTCCTTCTGTTTAACCTTTATTTATTTGGAGAAAGGGCACAGAAGTTCAGGGATGTCAGACTCTGTTCCTTTCCCACATCATTATAGAGATATTTTCTCTTCAGCTTGTGCTCTTCAGGTTTTGAAAAGCAACAAACCAATTGTTTTCTTTGAAAGCCAGTCTGGTTGAGGGAGTTAAAATATTGGAGAGAGAACAAGGACACTTGGTTTAAAAACCATCCTCAGCTATGGAAATTCACTGGGTGACTTTTGGCCAAACACTTTCTTTCAGCCCAGTGTATCTCATAGAAATGCTGCTGTGGGTCATTGCATTCTTAGAGGAAAGGCACAATATAAATCAAATAAATACCATGGCTTACAGGACAGTACCATTTATAATATGTCACAATAGAAGTAGTGTTTTGCTGGTTTCAGGTGTGGCTCACTATAAATGCAGACAGTCCAGATATTTTCCTCAGTGAGCTTTATGTTTATTCAGCTGAATAAAGACGGCCCCCTCAGAGAAAGAGAGAACCCTGAACATACTTTGACACTCATATTTATATGTTTGTTACATTGCCCACTTCTCTACCCAAAAGGACTAGCACACTCCACCTAGACAAGCTGGCAAAATCCAGATAAAGAAATACAGAAATAGTCATCCACCTCCCTTAGAGGTCTTCCAAGGATATTGGGTGTCATCTCAGAGACATTGGGTGTTTCCTGAGGAAATTTCCATCACCTTGAAGGCCTGCAGAGACAATGGTGACATTGGCACATATGCTCCCTCAAGACTGTCAGTTGAAACATTAGATTCCTTGTCAAAAGTAGGACAGGGATAAACAATAGTGACAGCTAGTTTTATGCTAGTATAGTTTTGTTTGGACTCCAGAGTGGGTAGATAACATTTTAAGTCAGCTAAAGGGAAAACACCTGAGTGCAAGATAAAGTACAGTAGTAACCATCTTATTGGCTGGTTTTCAACTGTGAATGACAAATTGTAGCATTATTACATTATGAACCTATCATCTAGATTAATTGTTGGATGAGATGTGAACCTTTTAAGTTATTGTTGTCATGCCTAGGGTATGAGGGCTCTTTCTCTTTATTAGGTTGTTAGGAAAAGAAGAAACAATCTTTTATTTAATATACAGCTTGGAAAGTAAAACTTTTAGAAAACTTTATTCTATCTTCTACACAGCTTGTGGCTTTCTATCTGCCTTGGAATCAAGCGTAATTTGTCCATGGCTGAATGATGGACAGCAAGGATTAGAGGAATCTCTTCCATGAAAAAAAGCAATAGATATATTTTAAAGGACTTTGATTTCACAAGACACAATGAAAAATTAAACAGAGCTGTTCTGACTGTTGCAATAAGGTTGCACTCAGGAAGAAAAGAGGAGACAAGAGACAAATAAGGGTTTGCCCAACTTAAAAGCCTAATAAACCCAGCAGGATGAGCAGCTTAGAATGAAGGTTGTCAACAATACTTGTCAACAAGGACATACTTTGACTTTGGAAAACCTACTTTTTGTTCTGAGCTGAATCTGAGAGTGGACAAAATTCATTATTTTCTCATTTTGTATACAAATCCAAATAGGTATATTTCCAATTGAACAAAAATAGCTAAAAGGTCTGAAATATTGACAGCAATCTAGGTACATAAGATGTATTTGTATAGTATATGAATGGTGAAGCAGTGTAGTCTGGCCAATGCAATCTAGCCCATCTGTTTTCTGCAGCTACAGTTCCAGTTATAGCTGCTTACTGGAAGTGATCTGCCAGACAAAAACAAGGCAAGACAAAGGGGAGAGAGAAGGATGTGGAAAGAAAATGCCATTTCCCTTTCCATTAGTTTACCTATGGGGCTTAGTGGCAAGGAGTAGGGGAAAAGAGAGACAAAAAACACTCATTTGACAGAGCCATCTAACTACAAGGATCATTGCATTATTTTATGTTCAACCACAGGAATGTATTTATCCAGATACACAATGAAGATGGAAATTACACAGAAAAATTCTTTCTAATCTTGAGCCATTTATAAATTAATGAGAATGACTTTGTTTAGATAGATCATCTTATGTATAAATTTGTTTTTAAAATTAGTTCAACCATTTTTTGCTCTATGATTTTTTAAAAGAATATGCTATTGCTGCTTTAATCATCATTGCTAAGGATTAGAGGGATTCTGGAAGGGGTTGAAGAATTTCCCAATCCTTTGGTAGGCAGGTCTATGGATTGCTTAATTAGTCATTAACAATAGGAGGAAACCAAAGCTGCCAAAGTGATTGATATCAGTCTTGTTTGCCTACGCCAGTTAGCTCTTTACTGAGATGAAGCAATATAGGTACAACATGATTAACTACCACAATTGTGACCAGCAATTCTGTTGCTAAGCAATGTGGTCATTAAACAAGACATTGCATGGCCATGCTGGACTTACAAACTCACCTCCATTGTGGTCATTAATCAATTAGTCCATCAACAACAAAGAATGGTCATCCAATATCTTTTTTTTTTACAGAGTGTGATTAAATAACCAATAAATAAATAGCTGAAAACCCTCTGTTAAAAATTTTAAAAATCTATATCCCTCTTAAAAGTCATGGTCAGCATATATGTTCCTGAAATATTTCTCAATGAGCATTAAGCAGATACTAATTCCTTGCATCTTTAATATAAAATTTTACTTCTGGGATGAATCAGGATGACGTAACAAGGGCAAACCTGAAATTTCTTGTTACTTAATTGCTTTATTAGTCTTATCAATCCATGGAAACATTCTTCAGTAATACGTAGGAGGAAAATGCACTACATTTCTTGGACTGTAGTACAGGTTGTAAGCAGGTTCTGCTAATGTTGTAACATCTGTAGGCTACCAAATCTTCCCTTTCTTGGAAGTAAATTTATATTTAAAAACTCATCTCCCTGGCCAATGTTTTCTTAGCCTTCCTCCTAGCTTTCCTCGGATCTGTCCTTCTAGCCTCTCTTAAGAAATCTCAGTTTTCCGTTCCCTTCAGAATATAGGAAGGAGGTGCCTTGCAAACTATGCTGTGATTTGGCAGTCTTAATAGCTGCCATCACATCCAGCTATGATATCCTGAGGTGAAGGACAAGATGGTGCCTCCCTTAATGTAATGGGGAAAAGATAATTGGCTCCTCAATATTTCCCACACTTCCAGTATTTGAGTGAGATGCTAACTTTAGCATAATTAGGGGGAGCAAGACATTTAGGGTGTGAGGCAAAGAGCTTTTTCTTTTAAGTTATACTGCTGGTCTTTATCTTCCAGCATCTGTCATAAGAAGCAGCTTCTCTGTCTAATGGCACTTTTAGACAATTATTTTATCTAGGTTTTCATCATAGTAATGTTCCGTCAGATATCCTGCTTTTCTTTAATGTGACTGAAAGACTTCAATTAAAATATTGTGAATTTTACCTCTATAGAAGTTGGTGGGAGCTGGCTATATTACAAGGGGATTGTAGTGCATAAAATACATTGCTTCCATATTCTGCCCACTGTGCTTTTGGGAAGCCTGTAATGTGAAGGTGAAAGCATTCAGTTGCAATTTGTCCCAACAGATGAAAATCAGAATATACTGCCTCTGCAGATGGAGGCCTCATCTAACAATTTAGGATAAGAAATCAAGTGGAGACAAATAACTGGTTCACATGTGGAATTCTGTTATATACAGATTCATAGCCCTCTGCTGCCTATAGTTTAGTCTTCAGTGTATAGTATCGTTCCCAAGCAATATATTTAAGCAATATTATTGGAAAGGATCAGACAAGACAACAAAGTTTGTTTGTTTTTTTAAAAGAGAAGGCAATAAACCCAACTAAAGCCTATTTAAACCAGTCCCTTAAGTTGCTGTTTTTGTTATTGCCATCCTGAAATTTACTTTATGTGGCTTCCATCCAGGAAAGCTTTTCACCAGAAAAACAAGCTGTATTGAATTATCTGTTAAAAAATCTCTGCAAGATTACACAGATGTGTAAAGATTTTCTCAAAGAAAAAAAAAAAACCAACCCTAAGTGCCCCACTATCAGAAGCTCCCTAAATTGTATCAAAACTCAGTTTATATTCCCACAGATGTCTAACAAGCTGCGTATATGGTCTTGGATTATAGACTGGGAAAAATCAATAACTCGCTGTCTCAAAGGCACCAATATAGATTATGAATCACAGCCAGGAAGTTGTCAGTGATCTCAGCTGCCAACAGTGCTTCGGTAAAGATATTTGCTATTTCATATTCTTTTAATATGGAGCTTTTTTATATGAAACAGAACATTTTGATCCTTCCCTCAACTCCCCCCAAAAAGGTATCAGGACATTTTAAGGGGGGAGATAACAAAAGAGTGAGCACAATTTTTTAAAATAGAGAAGTCTTTTTTATCAACAAAATTCCAAACAGCTTTTCCCTGCTTACTTAGTACACACTGGTTATACTTAGTGAGACTGATCAATATGTAATTGAGTTATATCACTCCTATGTCAGTAGCAAGGAAACCAGAAGGTTACGCAGTGCCAGAAAAAGGAAGCAACAGCAAGACTTTTTTTTGTTTCTACTTAGATTTTTTCCCCCACTGGAAACAATTGTATTTTGGCAATGTGCCACAAGCATGGCATGCTTAACACAGTATCAAAGGACTTGTTTTTGTTTTAACTTGTTTGCTGGCTCTAATAACTATCATAAACTGGACACATTATCTCCTCTTTCAACCTCATTCAAATAGACACAGTGCAAGAAATACAATGTGTACATGATACATTTTGCGCAGGACTGATACCCAATGCACTTTTCTTATTTTCTCTATTTATTTATGCTCCACCTCTTCTCCAGGAGATTAATTAAATAAAGCATATCCAATGTGCTTTTTCCTCCCTTGCGCTACTGATATAAATAAAGTTGTCTTATGCTGATCAGAGGTGGTTCCGTTTGTCAGCTGGATGCATATGACACGGTGAGCACCTGTCTTCACCCAGCTCCTGCCCACCTAGCAGTTGATGAAAATGTGAGTAGATAAATAAGTACTACTCACTACTCAAAAGAGCCGAGGTGGTTAGAGTGGTTAGAGTGCAGTACTGCAGGTTACTTCAGTTGACTGCTAGCTGCAGTTCGATAGTTCAAATCTCACTGGCTCAAGGTTGCCTCAGCCTTCCAAGGTGGGTAAAATGAGGACCCAGATTGTTGTGGCCAATATGTTGACTTTGTAAACTGCTTAGAGAGCAGTGAAGCGGTATATAAGTGCTACTGCTACTATTCTGATGGGAATGAAACTGCACTCCACAATGTCATGCTGATCACATGACTGCAGAAATGTCTTCAGACAGTGCTGGCTCATGGCCTGGAAATGGAGATGAGCGCTATCCCCTATAATCTGCCACAATTAGCAGAGTAAAATCCACAGGGACTCTTTTCTTTCCTTTCCATGCTGATCAGAACATAAATCTAAGTCAATTAGAGTTTCCAAGTGTCAGGCACAAAAAATCAGGATTGTATGTTAAGTTGCAGTAGAGAAGATATATTGATCAAGCCTATACATAAGAATCTAGTCATCTAAAGTTCAATACCAAATTGGTGCAAGATAAGGATCGACAGAATTCAAGAGGGGTTGGACTTAGATCGTTTGTGGCAATGTAAGGACTCTAGGCTGATGACTAGAGCTCCACTTCCCAGTTCTGCCTGCTCTTTTCCTATATCAGCTATGATTTCTTCAGGACATCTTGTTTAAATAGAGTTGGATTTGAGATAGTGGTCAATGGGATGCCATGGAAAGCTCACACATGTAGTCTGATATTAAATCATTGTGATTTATTCTTGAATACACGACCCAGCACTAATAAATTGCCATTATAGTAGTCATTGTTAGTCAATTTTTAATCCATTTCAAACACCATTCAGCTTTGTGATTGTCACAATATTGCATATTATAACAAAAATCATTAATTAAATAGGCAGCTTTGATCTGTCCCGTATCGTTATAAAATGTTCTTAGTACTCACAATAAAAAATTGTCCCTTTGTTGACAACACCATACACATTACATTGTCTAAATCGGCACAAAATGAAGAGCAGTGGAGAAATGACATTTTCAAAGCATAAACATTTCTTATATTCCCTACAACATATTGCATTCACTGCACTGAATGCAATATTAAAGCTACAGCTTTGCTTACCCAAAATATTAATGAACAACTGATGAGTAATGCATAGAGGATGCCATAAAAGACAACATGCTTTCTAAGAAGAGCAAATATTATGATCTAGAAGTATTGTTCTAAAATAATTGCAACCATAGAGAGATCCTGCAAAGAACAAGAGAGAATTGATTAAGAAATGCCTTTTTTGTGTATTATTATGGTTGATTTTATAATCAGACAGATGTTAGACTGGGTTTGTAATTTTTATTCATCTATCAAGTCCTCAAGGGCTTGGGATAGGCAGATGTTGTTGTATGATAGTGTTAAAGATGTCACTGCAGGATGTAAGTCATTCTAAATAATATTATTTATTATAGATAATCACACAGCCAGCCAGATATTACTACTTATTATTATTATTGGTGATGATGTAGCAGAGTGCCTAATGATGATGGTATCCTTGCTCTGTCTCACCATGGATTTGATAAGGCATCCAAATCAAGAATGCCAGTGGCCCATCACCCTCAGCTATCCTCAGTGCACAGGGGGGCACTAATGGTGATGCAGTTCAGCTGAATTGCTTTCCCAATGAGCTGACAGACTAGGTGTCTGGAAGTTCTTTGCTTTGACTGTCAGTTCACTGAAGAATTACTCTCTAGAGTAGGCAATGCAGCACACACATCTGCCATGTTCATAATAGAGAGGAAATTCTGCTGCCTAGAGAAATTGCAGTCAGTTCATTCCAGGCTGATCGCAGTTGCTGTTGCTGTTGCTGCTCTTGTTATGACTTTAAAAGAAAGGGAGTGGCACCAGGAGCTCTTCACATGATTTAGTACTTTCTTCCTCCTAAACAAAAATCTCTGGCTTATCTAGCTAATGATTTCTCTATTTTCATGATATTCAAAAAATATTCCCTTAAACTCTGAGGCATGGCCATAGTTAAAATAATTGTGAAAGAAACTAAGTGCATTTCGCATTACAGCCTTAGAGTTATTTGCATCTTTGTGTCTGTGAAGTGGAGTTATATCATGCTTGTTAAAGTGCATAACTATAACTATAGGGTAAGCTGATGCAAATTAAGAAAAAGTTCCTGTATCTTCAACAGCTGTGTGAAATAGGGACTTAAAGTGTGTATGGTATTTGGTACATCTTCATGACAGCTGTAGCTGCCAACATTTTCTCTTCTGCACAATTATTATTAAAAAAGAAAAGTAGCAGCCTCATCATAATTTCTGAGTGTCAACCATCTTCTTCTACATAATATAGTCAATGCTAGTTCTTAAAAATCAGACTATAGTTCTTCCTCATTCTATTTGGATTTAGTTCTTTGTCTTCACTGTAACTTCAATTCCATAACTTTCTTCCCAAATGCTTCTACAATTAAAAAATTCCTCGGATATTTGCCAATGTTTTATATGGCATCTTCACAAATTAATGAATGACATTTCTGTATTAATTTTTATCATTTACAGGAATTCTCACAGCAGCGTTTTTATTGAGAATAGAACCCAAAGGCCCATTAAACAGCTTTAAACATTAAGAAGATAAAAACATTCAAATATATTAAGAATCACCTTTATGGCTATAATTCCAGCTCACTTACAATTCTAATGTCTGTTTAGAAATTAATCTGAAATTTGTTTTACCCTGATTCAAACCATTAGTCCATTTAGCTTGATGTTATTAGCACTGACTGGTTCTTCATTTTCCAGAATTTCAGGAAGAATTATTTTCTGGATACATTTGAAAACAAAACATTTCCAAAGATTTTAAGAAATTTTAAACATTTTAAAATTTCTTAAAATCTTTGGAAATATTTTGTTGGATTATTATTGATAACTGGGTTATCAATAATAATCATGATACTTTATATTTACTTAAAGATTTTAAGTAAATATAAAATATCATGATTATTATTATTTTTTTTTTATTGAAAAAGTTTTACAATAAAAAAAATTTTTCCCCCTTTTTTCACCCCTGCCCCCACCCCCCCCCTCCCATCCCCTCCAACCTCCCCCCAACCCCAACCCCTCCCTCCCCATCCCACCCCTGACTTCCGCTGCATATTTCTTAAAAAGAAAAACAACAACAAAAATTTTTAACAGCCAGAAAAACAAATACTATTATATACTCAATTCTATTCTGATCTAAGTTGAGAGGAAGAGAAAAGAGAGAAAGAAAAGAATTAAAAAAAAAAAAAAGATGAAAGAAAAAAAATAAATAAAATGAAATAATACAAAGAGAAACCTATAAACATGAATATCTGTCTAAAATTAACAATATTATAATAAAAGAAGGCACCAAAAAAGAATAGCCATTATAATATTTAAGCCAATTTAGAAACAAAAAGAAGAAAAAAAATAAAATAAAATAAGAAAAACATTACTAACATTACTAATCCTATACCATACTCGATCACTCCAAAGTTCTATACCTTACTTATTCATATTAGATAATGCCAGCTAGTTTAATCCGAACTACTCCCCCTAATTCAAAAACACTAAAATCCCCCCTTCAGGGAAAAAACATGCAATATAATATAATCATACATATATTATTATAATTTTCCATAACTCGAATTACAGTCTTCTCTTCTTCCTGATTGAAGTTAATTCTTCTTTCTTCACCTATATCCAATTGCGATACTCTTCATCTTCTGTCTGCCCCCATCAGTAAAACAAAACATTCCATATAAACCCCCCGTGTGACTTTATATGAATAACATCCAACCAAGAAGATATTCACTCCTGTAGGTAGAATCATTCAAGCTAACGTATTCTATTTCAGCAAAAAAAAAAACCCAATGCAGCTCCACCAAGCCTTAACAAAAGAATAAGAAAAAAAGGGAAATAGAAATCCTTGAGACTGCATCCAAATGTTCTTGTAAAAACTGTTTCAAATCCTGCCACCCTTTGTTATCCACTCTTGGTTGTAAGACGTTTTCATTTCCATTCTTTCCTCTTAGATAATAATTTCCAAAAAAAACCATGATAGGGTAATCACAAAACACTGCTACTATATAAATAACATCCAACCACGAAGATATTCACTCCTCCAGGTAGAAACATTCAAACTAACGTATTCTATTACAACATAAAAAGAAAAAAACCCCAATGCAGCTCCACCAAACCTTATTGACAAAAAAATCAAAAAAAAAAAAGTCCTAGCAGCTGCATTCCCAGATGTTCTTATAACAACTATTTCAAATCCTGCCACCCGTTATTATTCACTCCTTCTGGTTGTGAGATATTTTCATTTCCATTCCTTCCTCTTAGATTGTAAGTTCCAAAAAAAACTATGATAGGATAATCACAGAACGCTGCTACCATTGCAGCCCTCTGTTAAACTTGCTCAAGATGTTAAATCCAATTCAGAATAAAAAAAGAAACTCCAAGTCAGGATGAAGACTTTATAATCCATAAATCCAAATCCATATAAACTTTAGGAATTTTATAACCGGTATCCAAGATTGTCCAAGCTTTCTGATAACAACTGCATCTGATGAAGGACTTTAAGACACTCATTAGTTAACTCTCGAATTTCCTCGTTGGAATCTGGTTCCTGCTGTTCGATATCACCATCCTTTTCTTGCGGAGCATTGGACCTCTGCTGCTGATCATCTTGAATAATAGTATTTCTTGAATCTTGCTCCAGCAGTTCAAGGTCCAGTGCTCCTAGATTAGGTTCACTGATGTAGTTTATTTTCCCATCTGAGAAGTCCATAGTAAGATCCTCCAAGAAACCAGATTGCGCTCCTTGTTCTTTTAACATTCTTTGATTCATTCTTTGAGTCTCATCCTTCTGTTTACCTTTTACAAGCTCTCTTTCTTGTTTCTTATTCTTAAGGTCTTTCGAAGCTCCCTTAAAAATATTTTTATAAAAATGTTCCGCTTTTTCAATAGTATTCAAGTAATATCTCACTCCGTGATATCTAAAAATTATACCGGCTGGTAAGTCCCATCTAAATGGGATATTACTTTTCTTCAATTCTTTAGTTAAGAAAGCAAATTCTTTCCTTTTCTTTAAAACCTTCGATGGTAATTCTTTAAAAATATTAATTTGTTCACCTTCTACTTGCACTCTGGCAGAATAGGACCTTTGTAAGATGTCATCTCTCAACCTTTTATCAGTAAAGTAGACAACAACATCTCTGGATAAGTTCCTTTGTTTGGCTACTCGTGAGTTGACTCTGTAAGCTTTCTCTATACAACCAAGAATTATCTCATCCTCAAGCTCTAGTAGTTCAGCAAGAACCTTTGCAATAGTTGCTTTTAAATCTCTCTGGTTTTCTTTAATACCTCTTACTCTGATAGCAGAGGCCATAGTTTTAATTTGAAGCATGATAATATCATTCTGTGTAGTCTGATTACTAATCTCAGCTTTCACAAACCTTTCTTGTATTTCTTGAATCTGAGAGCCAATTTCACTGCTAATTTCAGTTACTTTCTCCTCCATTTCAATCACCACATTTGAAAGGTCTGAAATTACTTTAACAATAGTTTGACTTAATTGGTCATGCTTTCCAGCAATCAAATCCACAAGATTCTTCTGTGAGTTTTTAATTTTGTCAACTACACTCAATAAAGGAGTTGTTATAAGTTCTTTTAAGTCCCCTTCTGCCAATCCAGACAATTGCATCATCTCAGCTTTATTCTTTAACTGGCTCAAGGGGGAGCCCCCCCTTCCTTTAGTCATCTTTATTTTACTTTAAATGGCTTTAGTATACTACTTCACTTTGCCATACTTTACTTTAAAAAAGATATCCAAGAAAAAAGGGAAGAGAGAAAAAAAAAAATTCTGTTTACTTTAAGTGACTCTCCCATAGCAAGGCATTCATTTCAAAGCTTCCGTTTTCAATCGCTCTGGCATTCTTTCAATTAAGACCAGTCGCCATTTTAAAAAAAAAACTTTCTTAGGAACTTTCACTTCTCTTCCTCTCCTTCCCCCCTCCTCTCGTTACTCTTCCAAAAAATCAGTAAAAAAATCAATTTTAAAAATCCATACTTGCTTCATCTTTGCTTCTTTCTTTTCTTTTCTTTTGCTTCTTTCTTATTCAGCTTACTCCATAGACGCTGTGGTGTTGCTTCCAGCGTCTGGCTCCGCTAATTGCTTAGCGGAGGACAGTCCCGTCGCGGAGCTTCTCTGGAGGTATGGAGGGGGCCATCCTTCTGAGCCCTCCCCAGGACAAACGAAACGATCCTGGGGTGACTCAGGGGGCCCTGCCTCACCCCCAGGAGCTCTGCCTGCTCCTCCCGCTGAGGAGCAGGTTGTTCGAGCCGCCTGCCAGCTGTGAGGCGGCTCTAACGCGGCGGGATGCCGGCGGGCATGGAAGAGCCCGCCGCCGACGAGGAAGGCGCCACCGGAAGTCCAAAATATCATGATTATTATTGATAACCCAGTATTTAAAGTCATGTATTGAGAATAAAGGATTTTTTTAAAAATCAGCATTGGATTATTATCTATATTCATAGATCCAACAACATGAAATTTAATGTGGAGAAAAGCAAGGTTTTAACATCTAAAGCAATAAAAACAGATTAAGTGAAACCTGGCTCAAAAACAGTAACTGTGAGAGGGACCTTGGACTTCTAGTGGACAATCACTTAAAACTGAGCCAGCAGTGTGAGGCAGCAGCCAAAAAAGTTAATACAATCCATGATTGTATAACGAGAGCCATAGAATCAAAACCATATGAAGTTTTATTACGGTTTTATAAAGCCTTAGTTAGACCATACCTGGAATACTGCATCCAGTTTTGGTCACCACATTACAAAAAAGATGCTGAGATGTTGGAAAAAGTGAAAGAAGAGTAAGCAAAAAGCAAAAAGATGATTAAGGGTTGGGAGAGAAAAACATATGAAGAACGGTTGCAGGAATTGTCTAGAGAAAAGAAGGATTAGGAGTGACATGATAGCAGTATTCCAGTACTTGAGAGGCTGCCACAAAGAAGAGGGAGTCAATTTATTTTCCAAAGCACCAGAAGTCAAGACAAGACACAATTGATGGAAGCTGATTTAGGAGAGAAGCAACCTGGAATTCAGGAAAAACTCTGACAGTGAGAACAATCAACCTATGGAACAGCTTGCCTTCGGAAGTTGTGGGAGCTTCATCACTTGAGACGTTCAGGAAAAGATTGGACTACAAAAGATTTGTCAGAAATGGTGTAGGGTCTCCGGCTTAAGTGGGGGGTTGGACTAGATGACCTATAAAGTCCCTTCCAACTCTGTTAATCTCTTAATCCTAACAGTGAGGACAATTAACTAATGAATAGCTTGCCTTCAGAAGTTGTAGGTGCTTCATCACTGGAGGTTCTAAAGAGAAGACTGGACACCACCTATCTGAAAGAGTAAAGTATCCTGCTTGAGCAGGTAGTTGGACTAGAAGACCTCCAAGATCCAGCTCTATTCTGATTGATTGATTCAAATTTTGTGAAAATTTTGATTAAAAATTTTGGTTTTTTTTAATCCCCTTTATTATTTTTATAAATAGTTTAAGGCAGCAAATGTACTTAATACTGCTTCTTATTTTCCTAGAAACTATTGAAATGTTAAGAATAAAAGTGAACAAGCTGAATATTTGTATACACACTCACACACATGCATACATATATAGATTATACACACGCACACACCCCACACACATGTTTAAAATAAATCTGCAGAAATTCAGCATACTGGACCTAGATTGCATTTATTGTCTGAGAGTTACAAGGATAAGACAGTTTTATGTTCTAAAAATGGCAAAAAAAAGTCCAGCATGATCCTGATCTCAACATTTGTTATGCTTGAAAAAAGTGGAAAACACACCCAATAATTAATTTATTTATTCATAACATTTATTTAGCTGCTCATCTTCTACCATGTTTAATCAAATTTTGAGCAGTTTCTAATCAACAAATATGGCTATATTAATATTCTGAAAATCTTGCTTTGTTATTTATCCATGACGGACCTATTAATGTGGTTGTACATTCTCCATATCAGATGACTAAATTTGTATGGGTTATAGTAAAAATATAATGTAATGTTATTCTGTGCCTGCTATTTTTTTTAAACTAAAAGCATCTCTACAGATTTTTTAAACCAAAATCATCTCCACAAGTATTGGAAAGTTTTTTTTTTAAAAAAAATAAAGTAAGTTTATTTACAGGATGCGTCAGTAAAGCATCCTACAGTATTGCATCTTTATGTAGGTACAAATACTCACTGAAGAGATCATTTCATAACCCTGACATTTTCTAGATGCCTTTCTAAATCTATCAAAACAACAACAACCCTACCCTAGATTTTTTAAAAGAAACTAAGAATTCTATTATCATATATAGACATCTACATTCATAAAGTCTCAGATAATTTTTTTATAAAGCTGCTTATAATCTGGAAAGCTGCATTTAAAAAGTCTATATTTTAAAAGCCATGAAATTTAGAAGAAATGTGCATTTAAAAATGTATATATTAGGGCAAGTTGTATATGAAAACAAAAAGAGATTTTGGAGGAACCACACACCTATAATTATGTATTATTATAATATCATAAAAAGAACAGAACAGCAAGTAGTATTGAGTAGATTTAGACTGATCCTCATATCATTTATCACAAATGCTAGAGGGGTTGTGTCTTGGTAAATATCAATATAAATTAACCTAACTGGTATACTTGTAGGCTTAAAAGTAAATTTCAGTAGCAATGCAAATCTTCTTTTATGTTTAAGGATATTCTGATGCTGTTCTTGAGCATACAAAACGTTAACAAAAGGCATTTAAATTGTGTATTTTCAAAGAAAAAATGTTGTAAAAAGAATGCATTTAAGAGAAAAGAGCATTCAAAAGCAGATATAAATATGTAACTTTTTCACAACTACCTAGAATTCCAACAGTTGCTAGCTACAGCAATGTTTACAACACAATAAATGTTTCCTATAAATCTGAACTGTGTGCATGAAAAATTATTCCAAAAATATCAGTGAGTTTGTGCTACTTATGGAGTCCTTGATATACCTTTAGCTTCATGAACTGAATAATATTTGTGACATATCCTCACCTTAGATTCAAAGTGACAAATTCCATCAAAAAGCAGAAAACCATTTTGATCCCCAGCTATTGCTATGTACAATTTTCCAACTCTTGCCACTATGTCTCACCCCTGCCTCAACATTTGCCAATATTATCCTTTACACATTCCCATTGGTTTTAGCTGTCCTTATTTAAAAGATGCTGAACAGGTTTCTAACATAGATTGACTTTTCTCTAATATACTTATTTTTTGCATTGTCCCCCTAATATATGTATTCTGCTTCAATTTTTGCAATTGTGAAAAATTTTGTTAGAATAACTTTTGGAATATACACGTGTTCTAGTTTCCAAAAACTACTATTGATTGAGTAAATTTATATAAATATTTTGACCAAATAATATCTCTATATACTTGTTTAGATGGTCAATAGTACTTATGTACTGGTTTAATGCCTATGGAGATAAAGAATGCCAGTGCTGCTTATAAATGAGATATTTGGTCCCATGCAGATTGATTCTTCCTTAACTTTATAAAGTCATTATCAGTCAAGTAAACTAATTATTGGATAATCTCTGCTAGTTTCTATCTATATTACTAAAGTCTCTATGTAATAATAGATAAATACTGGCTTAATAGAGCCAAACAAGTCACAGCAATTTTCTAGCATAATGCAACAGCAACTGCCATCACTAGTATTTCCCTCATCTTGTTACCATTAAAATTGTTATTGATTTATTGAACATTTTCATAGCCAATGGACCGGCTTCTAGAGCATTCAAATACAATTTCTACAGTCACACTTACACTAATGCCCAGAAGAGTGTAGGGTGAAAATCTGACAGATGCAGTCAGATCCTTTTACTAGTTTGGTTTACTTTCCACTCATGAATATTGGGACAATTCCAAGCAATATCACATTTCAGCAGCAAGAGAAATTATTCCTCTCTATTTTGCATTGATTAATCCATCTAGAATGTTATTTTCAATTCTGGGCATCACATTTTAGGAAGAAGACTTACAAACTGAAGTATGTCTAGAGAAGAAGCGCCAAGAACCAAGAATATATTAGAAATAATATACTAATGGTAAGAAATCTGTAGAAGACTCTGAACCTGGGAAAGGTAGAAGGAAAGAGAAGAAGAGAACAACCAACAGCAAGGTGGGTGGATTGACTTAGATGGATACACTGTTGGGAAACTTGAAAGAATAGGTTAAGGATATATTATCATATGTTGTCATATGCTCTCTAGGTTGTCTAGGAGTAAAAAAAAATAATGATAATCAGTCAATCAATGGTAAGGACTGTATGTATGTGGTTGGGAAATTGTTTGCATTTGGAAGGTTGCATTTGCATTTCTATTGGAGTAGTCTTGGTTTCTATCATTTTAAAACATGCTGGAGTTCTCCAGATATGTGGAGTTCAATGCCAAGAATACAGGAGTGGATTCTACTTAGCTTTACTACCGGTTCACAATGGGAACACATGTTGATGTGCATGCACAGATCATTATTTATGATATCCAGGCAGATGGGCGGAGCCTCCTACCGCTTTTACTACCGGTTCTAAAGAACCGGACAGAACCAGGAGCAACCCAGCACTGCAAGAACAGGGCTATTACTAGGACTTCTGATGTTGAGAGTATCATTTTTTGAACGATGCTTTAAAGTATCTTTTAAGATAGAAATAGCAGACTTATATACCACTCCGTAGTGCTTTACAGCATTCTCTGAGTGGTTTACAGATGTCAGCATATTGTCCTCAACAATCTGGCTTCTTATTTTACTGACTTCAGAAGGATGGAAGAAGATGCTATACTACTGTCTTTGTATATGTACTTTGTGTAACATAATGTACAAATGTATATTATTTTGGATTAGTAGATTTAATTTAATTCAAGTAAATAGTTGCACCTCTAATAATTATGGTTGGACCCCAACCAGAAATCTTTTAAAACCAAAGAGATCTTTCCTGAAAAGATCCTAAGAACCTACACATGTGCAATGTATCTTTACTTATGATAGCTTAAAAGTACTTAAAGAGTTAATGAATTTAGGGACACATAAACATAAATTAAAATCAGAGACAATAGTGACAATCTGAGCATGGATTAATTGGAAAATTTTTCCAGTGTATGAATTCTGTATTGTTTAACAAAAATATATATTTCAATACAATGAAATCATATTGAATTTAACTGTCTTAATCCCAAAAAATATGCATGAGAGCATGGCTTTATAGTTTATATTAATGAAGTTTCAAAATAAAAAATGAAATAAATAAAAAATCAGCATCTCTCACTCTTTATCAGTGTAGAAAGGTAAACCATCAATGATAAGGTAAGATCTACAGTAGATGCTCATGGCACAGAGCTGAAAAAATACACCACATGCATTCATGAAAAGATAAAGCATTAACCAGATTGATGGAATCAGCAGTACAGGATGTTAGACTACTTTCAAGGGACTCAAGCAGGAAATAGGTTAAGACAATGGCAACAGCAGCTTTCCTAATAGTTTCTGCAGAAAAAAGACATTAAGGAAGTAATATTTGTAGCTCAAATGAGAACAAGAAGTCTAGGGATTCTCTTCTAATTCCTGCAGAGCTACTGATTAAGAATGATCCTGTTCAGGTTTTCGCTCTCTTTTTTGAGATAGGAGGATGTGGGGGTAAGTTACCACTAGCCCTAAAAACAACATCATCATTATCAAGTCCTAAACTTGTGAAATAATATTATTCCCCCCATTAATTCTGCATTTAATCACTTTCAATTTCAAATAAAGAATATTTATTTACATACAATAGAAATGAATTGAGTGAGCTTCATTTAACAGATTTTGACTATGGAAACAAATCACAGGCTATTTTATTATGAATCTATGTGTGGAACTGAAAATGTGTCCTTGTAAGTGAATTGGACTATAGGCAGTGCATATGAGCCTAAATGGAATTATTTTTAAAACTAGTTCAATAAATGAGTATTCAGAATTTCATTGCCAACTCATGTTAACTCTATGCATGAGACAGTGGTTATGCTAGCTGGTCCTAAATCACCACTTAAATCAGAACAGGCATTTATTTCTAGATGGGTGAACACAAATGCTACTTTTCATTTTATTATATTTGGGTTTCTGAGCAGCATATATCTGGTGATGCAGTACTTTCAGTACAGTACATGGGGTACTTTCTTTTGGTTGCTCCTTCTATTTGGGAATGTTTTGGGGGTGTTTTAAAATGGGAGTACAAAAAGTGGAAGACCTATTTCCCAAAATCAGGGCATTTGTTACTGAAATTTGGTAACCAGTGGTGGGGTCTATAATGACAGATATATATTGATGGTCGTGCTCATTCGGATCTATGAGAAGTTATTTGGTCAATACAGTTTAAGGTTCAAAAAAAGGTTGTTTTAATATTTACAAAATATATACATGCATACAATAATGAACAGGGTGTCCTGTTGCATTTTCCTTTTACCCTAACTGTATGACTCAGATGTTGAAAGGAGAGAGAACTTCACTTGTTGTCTTGCTGACAGATAGGTGTGTGTGTGTGTGTGTGTGTGTGTGTGTGTGTGTGTGTGTGAGAGAGAGAGAGAGAGAGAGAGAGAGAGGAAGATATCCAAGTGATCTCTGGGTAAGAATCCAATAAGGGAGTTCATTGGCTGATATAGTCACATGTGATGTCTGTAAAGATTTAATCCCTTCTAGTCTCTGCTGCATCACATGCAGGCAATATCTAACATATAAATTGAAAAATGAATAGACACTGTTGTATGCTACAAATGGGCTGCATATTGTTTATCCTTAAATTGGGTTATGTTGGAAAAATCAACATTATGTGTTTCCTGATAATAAATTTGTATAAAAATTATCTTTTTACATATAGTATATGTGTGTGTGTATGAAATAAAAAATAGATATATGAAAGTGAAGTGCCGTAAAATTAGTGCTTTAATTGCAATGCATAGATGCTTTGTTGAAGCAGGAAGTTCATGAATAAAATTTGACTGTGGGCCTGTTTTGAATATGTCATATTCATAAAGAAATGGGAAAGCCTTTGCTTTTTTTCCCTATATAACATGCTGGGCATATCTCTAGCATGACACAAACAGCTAATTGTGTAGCATCATTAAAGAATGAGAGTTACTAGGATCAAAAGTAGAGTGTCTTTTGAAATGCTAAATTATATTAGGTAGAGGCACCTCAGCTACATGCATTATAATCTATAATACATATGAACTACAGGAACATTCTTGCTAACACTGTATTCAAATTCAAAGCAGGAACCATCTGGGCCAAACTGTGCCCAAACTCTATCGCAGAGCAGCATAAAATGATAATGAGTCTGTTTGATAATTCCTCCAAAGTACAGACAAAAATGTCCCCAAACTATGCTGGCTTTCTACTACACCATTTATATTACTCAAAAATGTACAAGGAATAAATTTTAAATTTTATCTATGCTATAGTATGAAAGAGACCATGACTCTGAAATCTGTGATAGCATATTAACCCTTACACTTTACACAATTAGGGTCAACCAGAGGTGGGTTTCAGAAGATTCTGACCAGTTCTGGAGAATTTTGAGTAGTTCGGAGAACCGGTAGTAAAAATGCTGACTGGCCCTGCCCCCATCTATTCTCTGCCTGCCAATTCCCAGCTAATCGGGAGGAAATGGGAATTTTGCAGTAACCTTCCCCTGGAATGGGGAGGGAATGGAGATTTTACAGTATCTTTCTCCTGCCACGCCTACCAAGCCACGCCCACCAAGCTATGTCCTCAGAACCGGTAGTAAAAAATTTTGAAACCCACCACTGGTGTCAACCCAACAGTGAGAATAACAATTCCTTTTCCCTCAAGAGTAAAAATCAGCTTCAGAAGTTTTCCTTCAAGCAAATTTTTCAGGTGGCACAGGAAGTCCAAAGGAAGGATAAAAAACATACCACTGCAAGATAGGCAGCACATTCACACAGGGATAAGATTCATCTTGTTTAGATGAATAGCTAATAGAAAATAGCTCTAAAATATCTGTTTTTATAACACACCTTCCTCCAGTATATTAATCAAGTGCCCAAATTTAAGCATTTGGCCCTGCCACCTTGGCAGAGCTTGTAAAGCTAATTGGCTTCATCTGGAATTGATGGTTTTTCCCCTTTTAGACTATTTACACCTCTTCTTCTGTACACCAGACAGCAGGAAGAGAACTATTTCCATTTTTCTTACTCCCCCCCCCCCCCATAAACTCCCTCCATTCCAGAATTCTCTCTCTCATCTGTAGGTAGAATGTTCTTTTTCCCTCTTTTCTTTGCCGGTTATATAAATGTCTCTTTTTCTGTCCTGAAACAGCTCCCCCTATCTGTCAGAATTAGACTGTTGGTATCGCCAAAACCTGACTGGGCATCCAGACAGGAATTTGGGACTAATTAAGTAAGTCTTAAATAACTAAATAAACGGACTTAAATAACCCGATCTGTCCTTCCTGTGCTGGAAATAAAAATGCATTCCATCTCAAGCTTGATCATTATGGACAGTCAGATCTCACAAGGGTATTGTGGGAAAGAAAAACAGAAGGAAGGAGGAATCTTAGGTTTGTTCACCGCCTTGAGTTATTTACAAAAATAATAAAATCAGGATTAAAAAAAAATCTAAAATCAAAATTAGCAAATCATTCCAATATACAGCTGGAAACTTATCAAAATATTATGATTATCATCATTATTACTTCATTTATATGATGTCTATAACTCTCAATGACTCTAGGCAATTGCAAATAACAACAGTAAAAACAAGGGGAAAATATACAAAAATGAAGAATAAAGATGGCTAGCAAGACAAAAAAAATCTAGATGGGAACGAAAAGAAAAAAAAAAAACCCATGTAATCCAAAGGAAATTTCAATCCCATCACAAAATTATAATAATATGATATATAACTTTTGTGAAGACTTTTGAAATGAATGCTAATTTGAATAACTTGTGTGTTCAAATTTTCCTTAATAAGAATGAAAGGCAATTATGTCTTTATCACCCTGTTTTATTCAAATGAGATTGTAAGTCTCTGTCACATTCAACCTGGTAAAAGGTGCAGTTTCTTCAACCAAATTGATTTGATAGCAATCCCCAATGCCCATAGAGTCCAGAACTTTCTAACCATTGAGTATATGCAGGGAAGGATTTTTTTTTTTAAGAAGAAAGATTGGAGAACTTGCAGGAAAAGCCAACAAGTAGGTGAAAACTTGTTTAGGGATAGATGATTTCTGCCACTTAAACTTCCTATCTGAGTGCGAAATAGCATTTTTCAGGAAGCTGCTCTGCAGGAATGAGATTAATAGTACAGTCACAAAACTGATGGAGAACAAGGTTGATGCTGCCCCCCTTTCTACATGTATTGCTCAGTACATGAGCTGTGGTGGTGCAGTGGTTAGAGTGCAGTACTGCAGGCTACTTCTGCTGACTGCCAATTACCAACAATTTGGCAGTTCGAATCTCACCAAGCTCAAGGTTGACTCAATGTTCCATCCTTCCGAGGTCGGTAAAATGAGGACCCAGATTGTTGGGGGCAACATGCTGATTATGTAAACCACTTAGAGAGGGCTATAAATCACTGTGAAGTGGTATATAAATCTAAGTG
The DNA here is from genome assembly GCA_030761175.1 of Masticophis lateralis. Lineage (NCBI taxonomy): Eukaryota > Metazoa > Chordata > Lepidosauria > Squamata > Colubridae > Masticophis > Masticophis lateralis. The sequence goes on from JAUDYJ010000003.1 coordinate 35,075,983, forward strand.
CTGTTGCTATTAACATAATCTGCATATTTGGCAGGCAGATTAGGAAGATGATCTTGCTGGATGGCAGTCAGCAGTGAAAGTTAGAGGGCCGGCCTGTAGGCAATACTTGCATGCTGAGTAACCAAATGACATATTGTTCATGTAAATATGTGGTTGTGAATCTGATGCCAGTACCTTTCCAAGGCTATCGGAAAATGTAACAGGGAAGCTAGGTAAAGTTGCAGGAATTGCTAATAATAGCTAATGATGCGGTATAGAAAAGCAGTGTGCTCTGAATGGACTTGAGCAGAAGACCCATCCATTCTCAATAGCCTCAATTCTAATAGGGGCCAGTCAGGCTGAGTAGGTAGAGAATATCTGCATGTGACAGATGTTTTACTGATGATACTTATGGCACTATAGTCTACTAGGGCTTCTACCTTATTTCAAAGCAGTTTGGCTCTCTAGAATAGGGATGGATTAAGGGTCAATATGTATTTTTGCAGAGCTAGGCTAAAAAAAATTGTTACCTCAGGTGGGTCCTGAAATTTTGGGCACTGGGATACACTCATTTCCTGACAAGCCGTACCTAGAGCATTTAGGAAAACTTGCTTGTGAAATAATTCTCTTCCCCAGCATGGTATTGATGCTTTAAGGCAGAAGGCCTTTCATCTGTGAACAGCCAAGTTCTCACAACAAGCATAAGGTTTATGTATTTGGGATGACATTTCTTGGGTAATTTATTATTATTATTTTATTAGATTTAATAACTAATGACGAGTTAGTCCCCTTTTTCAGAGGGACTCTGGGCAGTGTATAATAAAATATCAAAACAAAAATACCATATAAAACTTAAAAGAGGCAAGGAATATTGCAATCAAATATTAGATAGCAAAGCTTTATAATATCCTGCATAGGTTCAGTTTCTGAAAACTGATGTGCAAACAGACAGGGGCAGGGATAGTTGGGAAGCAATGGTTATTTCAGGCCTGGGAAATGATTCTTCTTTGGCAACTCAGTTCCTGGCACATGCAATGGCAAATCACTTCTGTATTGTTGCCAAGAAAACTTCAAAGGTATGTATGTCCATTCAAATTATCCAAATATGAGCTCTGGAGAAGAAATGCTGTATTGAAGATAGCTCTGAAAAAAAAAAGAGCTAATGATTGTGGCACAAGGAAGACCAGCCTGTGAGTGGACCAGTCCTTTGATAATTCCTTTCCAGACAAGAGGAGAAGATGAGATAGCCTACAAGTGTTCCTGAAATCTGCTTCTTGTGAGAAGAGTACAAGACCAGTGGTCTCCAGAAGGTTTAGAACTCTGGGAGATGAGGGAATGCCCATCTTGCTCAAACCATGGTCAGCACCTTTGAAAGGATACTAAGTCTGCATATTTCATTTTTTAATAATTTTCGGAAATTGCTTGCTAACTGCTTTTCAGCTATGAAGAACCTTTGGGTTGATACATTTTAAAGCACTGAGTGAGTGTCCTCTAATTCTTTGCAAAAAAAAAAAAAAAGATTTAACTACATGTTTAAGAACTTCAGATTTTTTTTTAACAAAAAGCAAAAGGTGTCCCAAAGGTAATTTTTCAGGAGGGAACTGGACTTTCTGGGTTTTTTTTTTTTTTTTTTTTGGAATACATTTCGCTTCTCATCCAAGAAGCTTCTTCAACTCTGACTGGATGGTGAGGGAATGGAAGGATTTATACTCCTTGCAGGCAGCTGGTCATTTGCATTCTTTTAGCAGATCATGAAGGTCACCTGGAAGTTTATCTCTGTCATCAGAGTCACCTGAGGGGTGCAAACAGGTGTGGAGCCTTCTTGGAACTGTTGAAAGGACTGTGTTGTAGATTGGAGATAGATAATGTCATATCTCCTGCTCTGTTGAGAGAGGACTGTTCAATTTTGACATAGATGGCCTCTTTAACCCCTCTTTCAAATCAGCAGACTTTGCTGTCTTCAAAAGAGTGGCCTGTGTCTTTTAAATGCAGATGGACTGTTGAATCTAGTCCTGATGTGTTTGTTCTTCTATGACCTGGATGGTTGAGAAGCTCCATAGACAAAAGAGTTATTAAAAGTTTGATTTTAGAAAGCTATAAATTTCCTCCTGGAAGCATGAAGCCGAGAACACCAGCCTGAAGATGACGAATGAGACTTCGTCGAAACGTTGCCAAGATACTTCCAATTTTATGCGGGAGAAGACCCGAATAACCAAAGACCTACATACAAACACCCGCGAAAACCTCAGAAAACAAACAAACAAACAAACACACACACACACACACATATGTATATGTATATGTATATGTATATGTATATGTATATGTATATGTATATATATATGTATATGTATATGTATATGTATATGTATATCTTACCTTTCATAAGTTTTATGTGTGTTTTTCTTTAAGCCAGGTTTTTCCTACGTAACCAAGATGTTTCTGCAACCCTGGTTTGAGTGAAATCACATTCACTACTTTCTGGGGTTTTTTCCCTTCTTTTCATTCTGGAAGCCAGCAGATTTTGTGCTTGCCCATTTGGAGACTTGGAGACTTATATAGCTATTTCTGGCTCATTAACCATCATCAGTAAGCCACACCTACATCTCATGTATCCTCCACTCAATTGTGGTTCGAGAAAAATCTTGGTTACGTAGGAAAAACGTGGCTTAAAGGAAAAACACACATAAAACCTACAAAAAGTAAGAAAATAGATATTGTACCTTTACAGGAAGGAACATGAGATGTGGATGTGGCTTACTGAGGATGGCTAATGAGCCAGAAATAGCTATATAAGTCTCTCACGATGCACACAAAATTTGCTGGCTGCTAGAAGGAGAAAAGAAAACCCAGAAAGTAGTGAATGTGATTTCACTCAATTGTGGTTCGAGAAAAATCTTGGTTATGTAGGAAAAACCTGGCTTAAAGGAAAAACACACATAAAACCTACGAAAAGTAAGAAAATAGACATGTGTGTGTGTGTGTGCAAGTTTTGGTGTATTTGTGTCTTTTCCCATGTAAGATTGAGAGTATCTTGGCAACGTTTCGACGAGGTCTCACTCGTCATCTTTAGACTGGTGTCTTCAGCTGCGTGCTTGTGCAAGAAAAGCGTGACCAGAGCTGAGGTCTCTCTATAAATATTGGTGGGGAAGTGTAGGGTGCTGGCTTTGTTGATGTGAGCGGGTTGGTTGCCTCACAGCAACAAAACAATATATATATATATGTAGGTCTTTGGTTATTCGGGTCTTCTCCCGCGTAGAATTGAAAGTATCTTGGCGAAGTTTCGACGAAGTCTCATTCGTCATCTTCAGGCTGGTGTTCTCGGCTTCATGCTTCCAGGAGGAAATTTATAGCTTTCTAAAATCAAACTTTTAATAACTCTTTTGTCTATGGAGCTTCTCAACCATCCAGGTCATAGAAGAACAAACACATCAGGACTAGATTCAACAGTCCATCTGCATTTAAAAGACACAGGCCACTCTTTTGAAGACAGCAAAGTCTGCTGATTTGAAAGAGGGGTTAAAGAGGCCATCTATGTCAAAATTGAACAGTCCTCTCTCAACAGAGCGGGAGATATGACATTATCCGAATAACCAAAGACCTACATACAAACACCCTCGAAAACCTCAGAAAACATATATATATGTTTTCATATATATGAGTGTGTGTGTGTGTGTGTATGCATGCAGATAGATAGATAGATAGATAGATAGATAGATAGATAGATAGATAGATAGATAGATAGATAGAGTGTGAGGCAGACTGAATGGAGCTGAGTGATTAATGCCAGATGCCCTTCCTGATGCCTACACTGAGTTCACAGTAGATATTTTTGCTTTGTGCTGTGATAGAGAAACATTTCCACTGCCTAAAATTGAACTCCTAACCTTCCAAGCAGGAGGTGAATATCTTCACCTCTAGGCCACCATACTGGTAAGTATGGACGGCATAGAAATGTGATAAATTAAATTAAATTAAATTAAATTAAATTAAATTAAATTAAATTAAATTAAATTAAATTAAATTATTTAAACTTCTAATGATGCAGGGGAAGGTAACTTTTTTATTTGTTTCTTTTTCTTTCTTTCTTTTAATTTTTATTTCTTTCCACTTTCTGTTTTTCCTTTTTTCTTTTTTTGAATAAAACAAATTAGTCAAAGGTGTACTTTAATAAAAAACAATAAATAAACTATGGTTTTGCCTGAAATCCTGGCCAAATATCACAGAGACAAACCCAACCTAACAATCCTCTGGAGAGCTCAGCAGACTAATGCATTGTAATTAACTCCAGCTGGCTGCAATTACTGTAAGTTTGAATCTCACCAGTGTCAAGGTTGACTCAGCCTTCCATCCTTTCTAAGGTAGGTAAATTGAGGACCCAGTTTGTGGGGGCAATAAGCTGACTTTATATAAAATATACAAAAGTATGAAGGCTATTGCTTAACGCATTGTAAGCCGCCTGAATCTCCTGAGAAGGGTGTCATATAAATCAAATTTTTAAAAAATATCCTTTTTCATATAGTCTACCCTAATTTCATAGACTGCAGCTTAAAACATGTAGCTTATGTATAAAGGCTCCAGTATGTTACTTCAGGCATATAGAGAATTGAGAATGAGCACAGGGACGTAGGCAATGTCACATATGTCATGACAAAATTATACAAATGATACATTATATAATCAAAATTCTTTTGTCCGATGATATCATGGTGTGTATGATCTCATCATGGTTTCTACTAGATAATATGCTGATAAGTATTATATTTGAGCCTTGGTTGCACAGTGGACTAAACTGCTGCTGTTAAAGTAATACTTAGCTGCCAGCTGCATGCAATTACTGCGAGTTCAATTCTCACCAGGCTCAAGGTTGACTCAGCCTTCCATCCTTTCGAAGTAGGTAAAATGAGGACCCAGTTTGTGGGTCAGCAAAGTCAGCAATAAGCTGACTTTGTATAAAATAGAACACCGCTCAGAGGGGTGCCAAAAAGCCCTACTAAGCAGGTATATACAAAAGTATGAAGGCTATTGCTTAATGCATTATAAGCTGCCCTGAGTCTCCGGAGAAGGGCAGCATATATAAATCGAACTAATAAATAAATAAATAAAATGTATGGAGTTTTCTTTTGTTTGATTAATGTGATTATTGACTAGTGTTTCTGTCAAAATTCAAAGAACTGAATTAACTTTAAAAGGCAATAAAAATTGAAGATTTGAAGATTGCAGACACATGAGATAGATCTCCATGCAAGAGGTATATCATTTGGCCTCATAAAGCTGGGCTAATTCAAGTGGTTCTCTTTGTGAAATTCATATATGATGCAGAATGTATGAAATCTTATCTTTAAGTTTTCCAGAAGCCTTTTTTCTCCCCATGGAGGAGTTCAAAGGATAATATAAAAAAATGCATCTGGTCAACAGATAAAGTGGCATTTTTTATATATTTTTATCAGCAAGCCCTTACTGTTTGTGAAAGGTCATGCCTTTCAATAGAATACAAAAAACATACTATTGTTTGGATTACTAGGATAAACACAAACACAAACGTGCACACAGTCAGTCACACACACACACACACACACACACACACAACCTGAATTTCTCCTGAAGAAATCAATCAAAAATAGATATGTTGTTTAAGGACATATCCCTGTATATTTAAAAAAAATAAAAATAAATTTTGAACAAATATTGCATTAATCTACTCATTAATGCTTTAATATTGCATTAGAAGCAAATTAGAATCTAAGACTGGAGTTCCATGTTTTGAATATTAACTGATGATGTTACCATGGCTGCCTTATAAGATTTTAATGGTCAGATTTTAATGAACCCCAATAGAATTATAGCTGGTATTCAGATAAAATGCAGTATGCTTTCTTGAAATCTGTAATTCACTGACTGCAGAAAAGGAAACTTATACTCAGTACTTTCAGAGAGAGAACAAATGTTCAATTGTGGAGTGCTTCAGTTCAGAATCATCTTCTGGTCTGTTTTCAGGCTATTCAGTTACATATTCTAGCTGGATAATGCTACTGACATACTTTCTGTTACTAAAGTCCAACAGAGATAGCTACCTACCGGGCACTGCCCCTGCTTTTCTGGCACCATCAGGTGTACTTGTAGTCTTGATAGTTAAATTCTTCTCATTCCAGAAATTATAATTTTGCTCTATTCATTTCCAATGTACTTCTTTCCTCTGAATTCCTTACAATCTGTTTATTTCAACAGGAAAAATGAGGAAAAACCACAGCATGTTTCATGGAGGTGGACAATTGCTGATCCCATTTTTAAAATCATAAAATTAGAAGTCAGGCATATCAAGCATAGCACGTAGTGAAAAATGAAATAAATAAAATTAAAAAAAAAAAGCCCAGCACAGCCCCTAGACATTATTATTAACAAATATAGCTGAACCTAAAGAAAGTTAAATATATTTCAACTGTATTTATTTGAAAACCTTTTGTTTTAATATGTAATTAAATTAAAATGTAAAATATGTCTATGGAATATTTTGTCACCAATAAAATTAAGTTTTGGCTCCCCCCTGTTTATTTAATTTTTCTGAAGAGAGCAGTTGTAAGAATAAAAATATTAAATTCTAAATCATAAAACATATGGTGATCATAAACAAAATCCACTGTATTTGGTATATTAAAAAATCCTATCTGGGCCTTTTAATGGATTTTTTGAACATATTTTAAGTAAATGAAAACAGAAAGGAGAAACTCTTCCATCGGAGATTAAAAATGTGCAAATTATTACTCTTACTCAATGGTATGCATTTTGAATTGCCAGTTGGGTAGAAATATACAAATGGTCTAGACATTATTTTATTCCCAAGCATAACTATAGATGCTATAATAGTTTTATGATCAAAAGTAAATCCAAAAGGAATGTTTTAAGCACATAGGCCACAGCATATTTGAATCCATTAGGAATGCATTAATGATCAAAGCAGCTCAGATGCTCCTGAATAAAGCACTTATTTTGCCCTGCAGTAGCCATAGTTCTTTTTTGTTGCTTTAATGCTAGCATATCATATGAGAAAGCATCCAGCACAACATGGTATTTTTTTCACTGTAGTGTGTGCACTGGGAGCCAGTGTTACTCATATCTTGCCATTTTACTCAGAGTGACATTTCAAATGACCCCAAGCCCCTACCACATTAACAAAAAAATGTGACAAGAAATGGAGAGGTTTGTTATCCCCAGGTTGATATATCTGTAACAGTTCCATGTTCTATTGGTTCTACCATAGACCTGGGTTGGGAAAAGACACTATTATTCTCTGGTATTCTTCAGATCATGTTACTTAGGTAATCGTCTTGTCTTTCTTCTCCTGACCTGCTGGGTTTGTTCCAAGAAAAATAAGAGATGTTGAATTACTATTTTTGTTATTGTATAGAACTGTAACTCAATTCCTGACTCCCTTCATTATCTCCTCAAGTCTTGAAGCTAATTGACAGCAAGTCTTTATATCTTGATTTGTTCCCATTAGAAGTCCTTGTGCTCTTGAATAAACAGGTAAGGTAATAACTTTAATTATTTCTGCAATGAGATGTATCTAAAGCACCTGTTCTTTCATATGGAAAACCTAGTCACAAAACTCTTTCTTTTCTTTTGGATTGTTGGATTTTGCATACCCTTACCATGATATAGTACAGAGGTAAGAGGAAAACAGAGATTAGCCTTGGCAACTTTCATTTGAAAACTGAAAATTGGGGGTGGGGGATCAGTAAGGTAAAAAACAGTAATGTTTAGTTCCAACTGATAGGAGGAAAAAAATAAAAATGAACAAAGGAGAAATTAATCTGAATGGTTTTTAAATACAAATGTATTAAGTTGCCCCTCCCAAAGCAAGATGCAAAGTTCATTTTTTACATAGTGTTGAATCAATAAAAGGAGAATATTTGTAGCTCAGGGTTGAAATGAGCGATCCTTGGTTCTATATGATCTTGGTTGTTTTCTCACAGATATTTCATTACTCAAATTAGGTAACATCATCAATGCTAATCAGACTAGACTAGCACTGCTTATGTTCCTAGTTTAAATAATGAAACATCTGCAAAAAAAAAAAAATCAACCAAGCTCAGAGAGCACTAAGCACCTCTCACATCTTTGAATATTTCAATGTGTTCTGGAAATATACCTGAAAAGAAAACAGAAAAGTTTACAGAAAAGTTTACATTAGGCAACATCTCAAGATTTGGTAATAAACCAACATAAGTCATCTCAGTTGATCTGACCCTGACTTGGTCAGACACTAAACTTAGTCCTGTAAAATGAAGCCAAATGAAACAGTTAGTTGTCCACTAGCAGTGAAAAGATGTTACTGCCTTAAATATACACAATAATAGAAAACCTTTAATTTGTTTTCTTTCATGCTTCCCATGAATTAATATACTGTTTCTCAACCTTGGCAACTTTATGTTCTGACCTAGGCTCCCTGAGACACTAATAAGCACAGAATTAGTCTCCAAAACCCTCTTTTTATTCCAACGGCTGTGAATTCTGTTCATTCACAATCTGTTCATTCTCATTCTGTTTGTTCACAGATGAGTCACAAATAGTTGTAAAGAATCTGACAGAAGTCTGCCACAGTCCTTCGGGATAAGGCTGATAAACACTCACCTTTATTTCCCTTGACACACTGCCAAGACGTAATTGGCAATTAGCTTTGCAAGACCACACATAGCACAGAGACACAACAGAGCTGCAGAATTTAAACTGACTAGAACGAACAACATTGCTTCCTGCAAAGGCTCACGTGCCTTTGCTCCTCCTTTATGTCTTATGGCAGGGGCCAATAATCTCCAAGTCCTACTCCCAAATCATCCCTTTTGTTTTAACTTTTCTTGCCTTCTGGCAGCTCTGCGCATATGCGCACTGGGAACAGGTTCCCCCTGTTCCTCTGCGTCACTGATGTCTGACTCTGAAGGCTCCAGAGTCCGCACATAACTCCCAGATGGCCCTGGCCACATCGCTGCCTCATCTGAGCCCTCCCCAGACTGCAGGACTGGCCCACATTCCTCCCCAGCTTCCTCACTGTCTAACTCTGCTGCCAGCTCTGCAGGCTGCCACTGGACCACAACACTTTAAGATGTGTGGACTCCAGTTCCCAGAGGTTCCCTTGCTGATTAATTGTGAGATATAAAGTCCACAGATCTTAAAGTTGTCAAGGTTGAGAAGCACTAAATTAATGGTGTTTTATAGCCGTGAAATTGAAAACTTCTGTCTCTTAGTTTATTCACTTTATTTTTCACAAAAATATTAGGAAACATTAGGCTATATCACACATTTAAGAAAATTGTGTATGAAAATATTTAAGCTGAAGGAGAAACAGAGAAGCACATGGGTTTGTTTTTTTTGTTTTTGTTTTTTGAGAAACTGAAAAGTTAAACTTTTTAATTAACTTCTTTAATAGGCACACACATAACTATGCATATACTCTCAATGAAAAAAAAATCAGTTTTTAAATTTAGACTCAAATAGATTAATATAGCCAGAATTTCATGTTATTCATATCTTCGTTATTATTCATTTGATACTTATCTGGACCTTTTTTCAAACTATTCCACCATTCCAAAATCCAAATAAATGTTTTTGTCGTCATAAAGGCACCTTGACCTCAAACTCAAGAAGAGGATCTGTAGCAAAATAAACATATGTAGGAAGGAATAATGGGATACAGGTAATTTTTTAAAATCAATTATTCTACTGGACAAAAATAATTTGTTTCTACAAATTATGGAGTGGACTCACTGGTGTAAATACTTTTTGTCATAAAATATTTCTGAAGTGATTAGTTAGAGGAGGAACACATGTCTTCTTTATACCATCAAGTAACAGAAGCAAATGGAAAAGCAGATGTGTAAGGTAATTGTTAGATAAACCAGAGATGGCCAATTTCTGGAAAAAGGCAAACTTCTCCATAATGCTCATTTCCAGAGCAAAAGGACATTCCAAATATACAAGAAGTAGACAGGATAATTGTTAATAAATCCAAACTAAGAATCTGTGTATGTGTGTGTGTCAGAGACTGAGAAATAGACAGAGGGAGAAGGAGAAGAGGGAGGGAGGGAGAGAGAGACAGAGATAGACTTCCATTATTTTATTTGTTAATATAATTACTCTATTTTGAATAAAGAAGAGAAAGAAAAAATATTGATGCTGAAAATTGCATTTGAATCAAGAACTTAACTTATTTATTTCAATTTTGAAGCACAATCCTATATATTAGCCTTCTGCAACTTAGGTTCCAACTAGATATGTGGAGCATGTCCTTTGCTCACACATCTGGTGGGCATTCAGTTTAGCGATAGTATGTTAACCTGTATTTGGAATATAGATGACAAAATACAGAATACCAGAGTTGGAAAGGAACTTGGGGGTCTTTTAATCCAATCACCTGCTCAAGCAGGAGACCCAATACCATTCCAAATAAATAGCTGTCCAATCTCTTCTTAAAAATCTCCAGTGATGGAGTACCCACAATTTCTGGAGGCAAGCTGTTCCACTGATTAATTATTCTTGAAGTCAAGAAAATCCAGACCCTCTGGCACTCTTTTCCATTCAAGGTAACAAAGGATTTCTGTTCTATCCACATTTGTTTACTTCCCGAAGTCAAATGTTCATGGGGACACCATGAATGTTCCATTTATTGCATGGAGTCTTTTATACCAAACATGTATATGAGAGGGCCAGGGAATTTTATCCATTTACCCTACATTTATTTCAATGTAGTTGATTTATCACCTTATTCAGTTATTTGTCTAGAAGTATTTGGTCCTGAAACTGGATATTGACAGATCTGTATATAATGACTATATCTCTCCATCTTCCTAAGCACACTTTATTCTTCCA